>VYZW01006501.1:8101-20933 GCA_013401315.1 Balaeniceps rex
TAACTATGAAGAATCATAAATAACTTGAGATAATGTTTATCATTGTATTAAGCTTGTAACTTATTACTATCCAAGGACTGTGTTGTGGTAACAAAACAGATGCTATAATCCTTGTTTTATCATTTGATATTAGACACACATTAATATAGACAATAACAATAATAATAATAATAATAATAATAATAATAATAATAAAGTGTTCAGGGTTCAATGATAATAAACTTTTGTTTCTGACTGAGTAAGAAAATAAGATACTAGATTTAAAATTTCCAGTAGTACCACATTCTCTTCAAGGCAGAAGATAAATTAGAAAAAAAAAAAAGTCAGCTTCATGACATTTTTATAGATTTATGATTTTAAAAGGCCTCTTACGGAGTAAAGTGCAGAGAAGAATGCTAAGGTTTCCAAAGCTATATGATAATTGCACTTGATAGCAATATCTCACTTTGGTTGCATACTGGATGGTGGACAGCATGAAAAATATAGACAAGTATCCTTCAGTCTATATATAGTCGGTATTAATAAGCTCTGGGAATAAGAGGATTCAAAAAACATGGGACTGAGGAATGACCAATACACCAGCAGCAGTATCTTAGGACATTCTGTATGGAAGGGCAATGTAATTTGTGTGAACTGCCTGGCAATGTAACTTTAACTATAATTTCAATAATTTCCATGTTACAATTGCTCTACGTGCATAGGAATTTAAGCTATGTCTGACAGTAAAACCAGAAATTAAGCTCTTTAGGTTCTACCTGCTCTATGCACAGGACACTGTCAAAAATTTTGCAAATAGAATTTTTGCAAAATATTTCGCAAATAGAATTTTCTAATCTGAGTGCTGCTATAGCATATACCTTGATTCCTCCCTGTAATTGTAGAGACAAAAAAAGAAAAAAAAAAAAATCAGCATGTCATCTTGCCATAGTTTTGTGACTAAAAAATGCGTATTTTTATATTCTGGTAACAAATTAAAACAATTTAAAGCAGGTTTGTTTCATGATGATTAGATCCTTAGAGTGCACATGTGTAGGTAGGTGTGTTTGTCTGTCTACATGCAGATGTGCATATATATATGTTTGTGTGTTTTTGTGTGTGAATATATTTGCAAAGGAGGAAAATTTCTTTTTCTAATATAACAGGTTTTCTTAATTATCATTTGGAACAGAAGTGAAGGCATATGCCAGGATTTTTGAACTGTACTGGATAAATTTGGAAGTTAAATTCTTAGTGGTACCTGTATACAGGAAACCCTGTTTCACACTGTGAGCAAAACAAAATAAAAAAAAGACAACTGCTAGCTCTGATCAGCTCTGCCATATTTTCCAAAAGCCCATGAACCAGAACAGTGGGTTAAAAGGAAGTTGACCTGACACATCCAGGTAGACTGATAAACTGAGCTGAAAACATTTCATCTTGCAGCTGATGCTAGGTGAAGCATATATGACAAATTGTAATGGCTGCAGGGTAATGGATCACCTGTAAGGGCTCAGCGTTCGCTCACTAACTTCCTCGCACTCTCTCTCCTGCTTTCTCCCACACGTGGCAAGTAACTTTTCCTTCATGAGTCTTAGGGCTGCAGGGGACAATCACAACTTTGGCAAGTCATTCAGCACCCTCTACAAAGCAAGAGCGCTACGTCTTTACACATATGCCTTTACAGCAGGACAGGCTGTGCACTCAGAGTCACAGTTGGCCTCCCATAAATTCTCACTTTGGGACAATGCATGTCTGACTGGCACTGCTGACCATGCCTCTAAAGAAAGCAGTACCTGCAGCATTGTTAGGCCTGAGAAACCATTTTACTGGTATACCATCATGAGCTTTCACTAGTTATCATAGAAGAAAATGCATTCCCTAGAAATGAGAGAGTCCTAAAAAACCCTATGTATTCCTAAAATATTGAATTGTTTTATTAGCCTGTGCTACCAGAGCTATACTCAGCTGGGGTTCCAGCTCAAGGCTGAGCAGCTTATACACTTTAGCATATAAACAGATAAGCCAGACAGCAATATAAATAGCACACTCTCTTGTTTCTGGCTCATTGTCTCTCAAACTGCCTGCCTCACAACATAGCTCCCTTTGGGTGCAAGCTGTTGAGTTTGCCAGAGGAATGTCTGACATGGAGCACCAGCCACAGAAATGAAGAACGTCATATACATGCAACTCAGAAATACCGGATAGGGTTTGATTAGAGCCCCCTGAACTCTCTGTCATACCCGCTTTAAGTTTAGTGCTAACCTCCATCTCTTATTATACCTAAGAACATAACTTAAGTGCTGCAGTTTGCTGCATTTCCCTGTAATGGAAATTACAGGTTTTCTGCACCCAAACTTATAAAATTTAACTCACAGTTTATAGCAACTTAGTTAAACTGGGGTAGCTTAGTATGTAGACATGCCAAATAAACTTATCTGTCCTACACAACCATTTTCATATGGTACTATTTTAGAATAACAGATTGTGATGGTTTTTGTTGGGACAGAGTTAATTTTCTTCATAGTAGCTAGTATGGGGCTGTGTTTTGGATTTGTGCTGGAAACAGTGTTGATAATACAGAGATGTTTTAGTTACTGCTGAGTGGTGCTTGCACAGTCAAGGCCTTCTCTGCTTCTCACACCACCCCACCAGCGAGTAGGCTGGGGGTGCACAAGAAGCTGGGAGGGGACACAGCCGGGACAGCTGACCCCAACTGACCAAAGGGATACTTCATACCTTATGATGTCATGCTCAGCATATAAAGCAGGGGGAAGAAGGAGGAAGGGGTAGGCGTTCGGAGTGACGGCGTTTGTCTTCCCAAGTAACCGTTATGGATGATGGAGCCCTGCTCTCCTGGAGATGGCTGAACACCTGCCTGCCCATGGGAAGTAGTGAATGAATTCCTTGTTTTGTTTTGCTTGTGTGCATGGCTTTTGCTTTACCTATTAAACTGTCTTTATCTCAACCCATGAGTTTTCTCACTTTTACTCTTCCAATTCTCTTCCCCCTCCCACCGCGGGGGAGGGGGGGTGGTGAGCAAGCAGCTGTATGGTGCTTAGCTGCCTGCCAGGTTAAACCACAACACAGATGCATGTGAAATCAAGGCAAGCTAAGATTAAGTTCAGTACCAGTAACC
The DNA here is from genome assembly GCA_013401315.1 of Balaeniceps rex. NCBI lineage: Eukaryota > Metazoa > Chordata > Aves > Pelecaniformes > Balaenicipitidae > Balaeniceps > Balaeniceps rex. Next base: position 11,217 of record VYZW01006501.1, read on the forward strand.
ACACACAAAAGTTTCCCCAGTTTTTGAACTAAGAAAGTAAAAATATGTAGAAAAAAGTATAGTTTTAAGAGATTCACATGGGTTCGTCTTAATGAGTAATCTTCAAAAATATCAGTAATGTTTTCTGGTGTCCACTCTTTTAACAACCTGGTTCCAGGTTTGCATGAAAGTTGTCCATGGAAACATTTCTCAGACAAAATGTGTTACAAACTAAGCATTTTATTTTATCTGTAAAAGTAGTTTCCTAACATATAACCAAAAGATCTGTGAGTATCTCACATAGATGTTCAAACACATTCCAGGAATATTCTTCATTTTTCCTCCTTCTCTTACTTTCTAGATCTGGATTCTAAATGGCTATTGTGTGGACTATATTTTATCTCTTATTTCATCTAAACAGGGGCCCAACCAATATATTTTCTATCTGCAAACACCACAGACTAAATTCACTTTGTTGTAAATTGTAAATGAGGCTGTTTGTGGAGCTGGTAAGTTGAATGCAGTGTTAGTCACCATGAAACTAAATGACACGGCAAACATCCTCTGTTGACTTTCCCTACCTTGAAGCTTTTAATTTGACACAGCACATGCCTTGCCTCTCACTTCCACCTATACAGAAAATCCATCAAAATTAGTGGCATTACTCTGCTATAAAAGTGGTTTCAGTGAGACAAAATTATTTCCAGAATTTATAGTGAATAAGTTATGAAGAAAATTATTTTTCCAACAAAATGATTTTGTACCAGCTGAAAATGAATGCACAAGTAGCAACAGGAGATTCAGAAGAGAAGAAATACAATTTCAGGTTATCACTCATTGCTACTATCCTCTTTATCATCTCATATGGCCAAGTTGGAAAAAGATCTACTTTTCCACTTTTGGTATTTTCACATTATATATTGCAAATTTCCACATTATTTGCACCTGTAAAGAAAGCAAGCAGCAAAGCCCACCCAAGACAGAGTCAGTGACAAGACTTATTTTCAATGTTTAGATTTATTTCAGTTTGAACAATATTGGAATTCAACTCATAGTGAACCTTTAGCCTAGGTAGTCAAATCTGGCATAAGTAGGACATAAAGTAGGAGAAAATTACATTGATATTTGGATAATTAAAATGAGCATAACTGAAATAAACCAAAATATGTCAGGTTTTGATAACCAGAAAATTAACAAGAAAATCAGCAATTTTGGGTGTGGCTTAAGATTAAGTTGATGCTGATTCACTAGGGCTGGCACTAGAACAACTATTTTACTTTACATTGGTACTTAGTAAGTAGACAGTCCGTATCAACTTCTGCAGGGTCTGAAATCACAGCAAAGAGGTGAAATGCTTATCCTGGCTAACTGCTAACCACTGACAGTGTCATCACTAGCATCTATGTGTTCCAATCTGATTCAAAGTATTGCATTGTGTTCCAAGGTTTTCCATCCTTTGATTATGAGAAAGAGAATAGCCTCCCTTGCTTATACATTACGTTGTTCTCTGTGGTGTGTAATATATTGATACCCCTGTCAGACAATACACAGGATCTGAGAACAGAAAGGGAGAAGGCAACAGTAGGCATGCGATATTCTGTAGAGCAGTACTCCAGACTCCAGGACAGCTTTCTTACCTTTATGATAAAAAAGCTATTGCTGTCGAAAACAGTATGAGGATGCTATGTCAAATTATTATTGCTTGGTGGAAACACAAGGTTGTAGCTGAAATACTTTGTTAAAATAATTACATGTTTTGTCTGCATACAGAATTTCTGATGTCTGTCCTTGGTGTTTCCTTCTTATTCCGTCTTCTTTATATCCTTTCTTTCTTGTTCTAACTTATTTTTCTTCTTCTCAAGTTGTCTTCTCCATCATTTTTCACTGAATCAGTTTCTCCTTCCTATTAACTGATCAATATTTTTTTTTAGACGGTGATGAAAGGTAGAATAGTGTAATTTCTATAATTCCAGTTTGCTATGTGATATTGTGGTGGGTTGACCTTGGCTGGCTGCCAGGTGCCCATCAAGCAGCTCTCTCTCTCTCCCTCCTCAGCAGGACAGGAGGAGAAAATATGATGAAAAACTCATGAATTGAGATAAGGACAGGGAGATCACTCACCAATTACCATCATGGGCCAAACAGACTGAACTTGGGGACGAACAATTTCACTTATTGCCAATTAATAACAGAGTAGGATAGTGAGAAATAAGAACAAAACTAAAAACACCTTCACCTTATTTCTCCAATCTTCCCAGGCTCAGCTTCACTCCTAACTCTTCTGCCTCCCTGCATCCCTGCTCAAGCAGTGCAGAGGGGATAGGGAATGGGGGTTGTGGTCAGTTCATAACACCTCATCTCTACTGCTCCTTCCTCTTCACACTGTTCCCCTGTTCCAGTGTGGGGTCCCTCCCACGGGGTACAGTCCTTCACAGACTTCTCCAATGTGGGTCCTTTCCTCAGGCTGCAGTTCTTGAAGAACTGCTCCAGTGTGGGTCCTTTCCATGGGGCATAGTCCTTCAGGCACAGACTGCTCCTGCGTGGGCTCCTCTCCATGGGCCACAGCTCCTGCCAGGAGCCTGCTCCTGCATGGACCCTCCATGGGCTGCAACTTCCTTCAGGGCTTATTGACCTGCTCTGGTGCAGGGTCCTCCATGGGCTGCAACTTCCTTCAGGGCTTATTGACCTGCTCTGGTGCAGGTTCCTCCATGGGCTGCAGTGTCGATAGCTGCTCTGGCATGGTACTTTCCATAAATGGCAGGGCAACAACCTGCTTCACCTTCTTTTCCAGGGGCTGCAGGGGAATCTCTGCTCTGGCACTTGGAGCACCTCCTGCCCCTCCTTCTCTACTGACCTTGCTGTCTGCAGGGGCTCTTTCTCTCACATTTTTCTCACTCCTCTCTCTTACAGCTGCTGTGCAGCATTTTTTACACTTTCTTAAACATGTTGTCACAGAGGTGCTACAAGCCTTGCTAATTGGTTCAGCTTTGTCCAGTGATGGGTTCGTCTTTGAGCCAGCTGGAATGGACTCTGTCTGACATGGGGGCAGCTCCTGGTGTTTTCTCACAGGAGCCACCCCTGCAGCCCCCCAGCTACCAAAACCTTGCCACGTAAACCCAATACAGATATGTATGGCATACAGCTTTTGAAGACTGTGACTTNTAGCAACTTAGTTAAACTGGGGTAGCTTAGTATGTAGACATGCCAAATAAACTTATCTGTCCTACACAACCATTTTCATATGGTACTATTTTAGAATAACAGATTGTGATGGTTTTTGTTGGGACAGAGTTAATTTTCTTCATAGTAGCTAGTATGGGGCTGTGTTTTGGATTTGTGCTGGAAACAGTGTTGATAATACAGAGATGTTTTAGTTACTGCTGAGCAGTGCTTACACAGAGTCAAGGCCTTTTCTGCTTCTCACNAGGCCTTCTCTGCTTCTCACACCACCCCACCAGCGAGTAGGCTGGGGGTGCACAAGAAGCTGGGAGGGGACACAGCCGGGACAGCTGACCCCAACTGACCAAAGGGATACTTCATACCTTATGATGTCATGCTCAGCATATAAAGCAGGGGGAAGAAGGAGGAAGGGGTAGGCGTTCGGAGTGACGGCGTTTGTCTTCCCAAGTAACCGTTATGGATGATGGAGCCCTGCTCTCCTGGAGATGGCTGAACACCTGCCTGCCCATGGGAAGTAGTGAATGAATTCCTTGTTTTGTTTTGCTTGTGTGCATGGCTTTTGCTTTACCTATTAAACTGTCTTTATCTCAACCCATGAGTTTTCTCACTTTTACTCTTCCAATTCTCTTCCCCCTCCCACCGCGGGGGAGGGGGGGTGGTGAGCAAGCAGCTGTATGGTGCTTAGCTGCCTGCCAGGTTAAACCACAACACAGATGCATGTGAAATCAAGGCAAGCTAAGATTAAGTTCAGTACCAGTAACCACACACAAAAGTTTCCCCAGTTTTTGAACTAAGAAAGTAAAAATATGTAGAAAAAAGTATAGTTTTAAGAGATTCACATGGGTTCGTCTTAATGAGTAATCTTCAAAAATATCAGTAATGTTTTCTGGTGTCCACTCTTTTAACAACCTGGTTCCAGGTTTGCATGAAAGTTGTCCATGGAAACATTTCTCAGACAAAATGTGTTACAAACTAAGCATTTTATTTTATCTGTAAAAGTAGTTTCCTAACATATAACCAAAAGATCTGTGAGTATCTCACATAGATGTTCAAACACATTCCAGGAATATTCTTCATTTTTCCTCCTTCTCTTACTTTCTAGATCTGGATTCTAAATGGCTATTGTGTGGACTATATTTTATCTCTTATTTCATCTAAACAGGGGCCCAACCAATATATTTTCTATCTGCAAACACCACAGACTAAATTCACTTTGTTGTAAATTGTAAATGAGGCTGTTTGTGGAGCTGGTAAGTTGAATGCAGTGTTAGTCACCATGAAACTAAATGACACGGCAAACATCCTCTGTTGACTTTCCCTACCTTGAAGCTTTTAATTTGACACAGCACATGCCTTGCCTCTCACTTCCACCTATACAGAAAATCCATCAAAATTAGTGGCATTACTCTGCTATAAAAGTGGTTTCAGTGAGACAAAATTATTTCCAGAATTTATAGTGAATAAGTTATGAAGAAAATTATTTTTCCAACAAAATGATTTTGTACCAGCTGAAAATGAATGCACAAGTAGCAACAGGAGATTCAGAAGAGAAGAAATACAATTTCAGGTTATCACTCATTGCTACTATCCTCTTTATCATCTCATATGGCCAAGTTGGAAAAAGATCTACTTTTCCACTTTTGGTATTTTCACATTATATATTGCAAATTTCCACATTATTTGCACCTGTAAAGAAAGCAAGCAGCAAAGCCCACCCAAGACAGAGTCAGTGACAAGACTTATTTTCAATGTTTAGATTTATTTCAGTTTGAACAATATTGGAATTCAACTCATAGTGAACCTTTAGCCTAGGTAGTCAAATCTGGCATAAGTAGGACATAAAGTAGGAGAAAATTACATTGATATTTGGATAATTAAAATGAGCATAACTGAAATAAACCAAAATATGTCAGGTTTTGATAACCAGAAAATTAACAAGAAAATCAGCAATTTTGGGTGTGGCTTAAGATTAAGTTGATGCTGATTCACTAGGGCTGGCACTAGAACAACTATTTTACTTTACATTGGTACTTAGTAAGTAGACAGTCCGTATCAACTTCTGCAGGGTCTGAAATCACAGCAAAGAGGTGAAATGCTTATCCTGGCTAACTGCTAACCACTGACAGTGTCATCACTAGCATCTATGTGTTCCAATCTGATTCAAAGTATTGCATTGTGTTCCAAGGTTTTCCATCCTTTGATTATGAGAAAGAGAATAGCCTCCCTTGCTTATACATTACGTTGTTCTCTGTGGTGTGTAATATATTGATACCCCTGTCAGACAATACACAGGATCTGAGAACAGAAAGGGAGAAGGCAACAGTAGGCATGCGATATTCTGTAGAGCAGTACTCCAGACTCCAGGACAGCTTTCTTACCTTTATGATAAAAAAGCTATTGCTGTCGAAAACAGTATGAGGATGCTATGTCAAATTATTATTGCTTGGTGGAAACACAAGGTTGTAGCTGAAATACTTTGTTAAAATAATTACATGTTTTGTCTGCATACAGAATTTCTGATGTCTGTCCTTGGTGTTTCCTTCTTATTCCGTCTTCTTTATATCCTTTCTTTCTTGTTCTAACTTATTTTTCTTCTTCTCAAGTTGTCTTCTCCATCATTTTTCACTGAATCAGTTTCTCCTTCCTATTAACTGATCAATATTTTTTTTTAGACGGTGATGAAAGGTAGAATAGTGTAATTTCTATAATTCCAGTTTGCTATGTGATATTGTGGTGGGTTGACCTTGGCTGGCTGCCAGGTGCCCATCAAGCAGCTCTCTCTCTCTCCCTCCTCAGCAGGACAGGAGGAGAAAATATGATGAAAAACTCATGAATTGAGATAAGGACAGGGAGATCACTCACCAATTACCATCATGGGCCAAACAGACTGAACTTGGGGACGAACAATTTCACTTATTGCCAATTAATAACAGAGTAGGATAGTGAGAAATAAGAACAAAACTAAAAACACCTTCACCTTATTTCTCCAATCTTCCCAGGCTCAGCTTCACTCCTAACTCTTCTGCCTCCCTGCATCCCTGCTCAAGCAGTGCAGAGGGGATAGGGAATGGGGGTTGTGGTCAGTTCATAACACCTCATCTCTACTGCTCCTTCCTCTTCACACTGTTCCCCTGTTCCAGTGTGGGGTCCCTCCCACGGGGTACAGTCCTTCACAGACTTCTCCAATGTGGGTCCTTTCCTCAGGCTGCAGTTCTTGAAGAACTGCTCCAGTGTGGGTCCTTTCCATGGGGCATAGTCCTTCAGGCACAGACTGCTCCTGCGTGGGCTCCTCTCCATGGGCCACAGCTCCTGCCAGGAGCCTGCTCCTGCATGGACCCTCCATGGGCTGCAACTTCCTTCAGGGCTTATTGACCTGCTCTGGTGCAGGGTCCTCCATGGGCTGCAACTTCCTTCAGGGCTTATTGACCTGCTCTGGTGCAGGTTCCTCCATGGGCTGCAGTGTCGATAGCTGCTCTGGCATGGTACTTTCCATAAATGGCAGGGCAACAACCTGCTTCACCTTCTTTTCCAGGGGCTGCAGGGGAATCTCTGCTCTGGCACTTGGAGCACCTCCTGCCCCTCCTTCTCTACTGACCTTGCTGTCTGCAGGGGCTCTTTCTCTCACATTTTTCTCACTCCTCTCTCTTACAGCTGCTGTGCAGCATTTTTTACACTTTCTTAAACATGTTGTCACAGAGGTGCTACAAGCCTTGCTAATTGGTTCAGCTTTGTCCAGTGATGGGTTCGTCTTTGAGCCAGCTGGAATGGACTCTGTCTGACATGGGGGCAGCTCCTGGTGTTTTCTCACAGGAGCCACCCCTGCAGCCCCCCAGCTACCAAAACCTTGCCACGTAAACCCAATACAGATATGTATGGCATACAGCTTTTGAAGACTGTGACTTGACAGTAAGGAATAAGAATGCCTGTTTGCCTTGTCCTGGCTGCTGAATTATAGGTGAGAGGCAACCTGGGGATGGAGAGAATGAGGGAAAGAGAAAATGGCAACAAGAAAACACAGCTGGGAGTTGTTTCTGGAGTACAAGGTGGGCAAAGCATGCGGTGAAGGGAGACAGAAGCAGAAAGCAATGATGCTTAAGTAGCTCAGTATAAACAGGGAGATCTAAGCAGTGCAAGAACACTGATGTACAGAGAGCCACCACAGCAAAGCATGGTGGATAGGAGGCACTGCTAGAGATCCAGGACCAGTGCTAAGGTTTGTGCAAGCCTGAACAATGCTGAGAATTGTTGGCATTTTAGACAAGATTGGAGAGGAGAACCTGTCCTGTAAGACTACAGTAGAAAGAGAGCAGGATCATTTAAAACTTTATCTGATCTTAGTCAAGAATGCTGAGCTATTTGGCTTTTGAGTTACCCTATTCTATGCAACATTTTTATACCCTAATAAACCTAGCTTTGGATATTGTGAGGTTTTTGTGCTTTTGGTTCACTCACTTCTAGGAGAGTTGTGGGTTCCACTAGGAAGATTAAGGTAGACTAAGGTCACAGAATCACTTGCTGCAATGCTGCAAAAATAAGCTTCATTTTATATTAGATTGCTTATTACTGAATCTCTTAGGATGTATTTTATAGCAGGATAAAAATAGATTCCTTAAACTAAGAAACATAAGAGTAAATTGTAAACTGAGTTTCCCAATTTTCTGTTGCCAAACTATGAGAAATCCCAGGCCAAATGATCACTCAGCTTTAGTAGTTGAAATGATTGACTATGGAGTACAAATGTTGCCAGGGGACTGTAAACATTACTTTATTAAAGAGAACATTGCAGCTGATGTTATGATAAAAGTAAACAAAACAATTTTAAAAAAAAAATTCATCCCTCTGATAATTCTTACATTTCATGTGGGGTTGAACTATTATGCATATAAGGCCATTTTTTTCCTCAAAAAGGTAAAACAATACTGAAGGGAAATCATATTGAGCAATTTTTCATTATTCTACCTCTTGACCGTCTCATTGGTGTGTTTCTTGCTCTCTGTTTTAGGAGTTTATGCACTTGAGTGTTCCAGCCAAGGCACTTAAGTTCTTTGAAATCTGCATCTGTCACAATGATTTTGAGTCTATATGCTCTGGCTGAGCAATGACGTGCTCAGAATCATTCAAGTATACTTAGGTCATGTCAACATGATATTAACACATCCTGCAGAGCATCCCAGAGAGCTTCAGTACAGCTTACAAGTGGATATCCTGAACATCAGAAAGCAAGATATGTTCCTCAATATAAAACTCTTCTGGAATAACATAAGCTCTGGATATGATCTCAGAAAAAATATCTAGATAAATCTGCAAGTGGAACTGAACAATAACGAGGATGATGGTTCATCTAGCTTGGAGTTGTCACCAAGGTTAAGTTGGTCTACACCTTGCGTCAAAACTGCTTGCGTAAAGAAAAAAAGATGGGTCATTGTCATAAGAGACTCTCTCCTGAGGGGAACAGAAGGCCCAATAGGCAGACCGAACCCATTTAGGGAAGTCTGATGCCTCCCTGGGGCCCGGGTTAGAGATGTGAAGATCAAGCTTCCTACCCTGGTACTGCCCTCAGATTACTATCCATTATTGATTTTTCAGGTAGGCAGCGTTGAAGTTGCAACTAGAAGTCCGAGGGCAATCAAAAGACACTTCAGGGCATTGGGACAACTCGTTAAGGGATCAGAAGCACAAGTAGTGTTCTCCTCTATCCTTCCAGTTGCAGGGAATGATGAGGGAAGAAACAGGAAGAGCCAGCAGATCAACACCTTGGTCTGAGCCTGGTGTCATCATCAGAATTTTGTTTTTTTGACCATGGGTCATTCCACACAACACCAGGCCTGCTGGTGACAGACAGGGTGCACCTATCTCAAAGGGGGAAAAGGATCTTTGCACAGGAGTTAGAAGAGCTCATTGAAAGAGCTTTAAACTAGATTTGAAGGAGGAAAGGGATGAAACCAGGCTCCCTAGAGGTAAGCTTGAGGGCAGCATGCTAATGTTTGAGGGATGGTGTGCTAGTGAGGTCTTTCGGTCTGCCATCTCAGTGAAGGTAGGGGATGGAGAGCCATGCGACAGCAAAGATGCAAGGGCTACTGATGTGTTAGAAACCATGGAAGTGCCTAAGAATGGTTACACAGGAATTAGGGCTTCTCCCCCGCAAAAGGTGGCGGGATCAATAGCCCAACAGAAGTGCATCTACACCAATGCGTGCAGCGTGAGCAACAAACAGGAGGACCTGGAATCCATTGTGCAGCATGATATAGTTGCTGTCATGGAAACATGGTGGGATGACTCGCGCAACTGGACTGCTGCAATGGATGGCTATAAACTCTTCAGAAAGAATAGGCGAGGAAGATGAGGTGGTGGGGTAGTCCTTTGTCGTAGTTTAGCCCTATTCAGCAACTAAGCACCATGCAGGCGCTCGTTCACACCCCCCCTCCTCCCCAGTGGGATGATGAGAGAATTGGAAGAGTACCAGTGAGAAAACTCATGGGTTGAGATAAGAACAGTTTAATAATTGAAATAAAATAAAGTAAAATAATAATAATAATAATAATAATAATAATAATAATA
>VYZW01006511.1:1047-46453 GCA_013401315.1 Balaeniceps rex
ATTAAGACTTATTAAGGAGGGAGGCAAAAACAAAAGGAAAAATGATTATGTCACAGTATAAAACCTGTGACATGCCTACCTTGTGAAAAAGGTGTAGTTCTCATTTCACTCTCTCAAAAAGAACTACACAGCAAGAAGGCTGTTTGGGCATGCAAAGACAAGCTAATTTGACTAGGATTCTTTTGCTTTGAAAGAGGCAACTGGGGGGGTGTTTTATAAAAATTTATATTTTTAAAAAATTAATATCATGAAGAGGGTGAACTAAGAACAGATACGGCATCAGTTCTGCATTGACATTATACATGCCTTCAGGGTTCTGTAAAACTCAACCATATGTCGCCTTCAGCCTTCTGCTCTCCAGAATGAAGTGTCCCACCATTTTCAGTTTCTCCTCACAAGGCAGCTGGTCCATCCCTATCGTAGTAGTTGCCTTTCTTTGTACCTTCTCTTACCTTCTCATTTGCAAATACCGGAACCACACACAATGCTCAATAGTTGGGTGCATAAAAGTTTCATATAGCAGCAAAATTATGCCCTCTATCCTGCTGTTACAACATTTCCTGGCCATCAACAGTATTTTGCTTGCCTTTTGGCTGCGACAGTGACTTCAGATATGGTTCCATACTACTAACTATTTTAAATAAGTGAGGATGTTATGCTTAATAATTAACCCCAGTGCTGACTGAATGTGGTCTTCCCATCATGGCTGTTCATTTCTGTTTTAGTCATCATGCAGAGACAGGGCAAATCAGTTCACTGATGTGACAGAAAACTAATTTACCACCCAACAGCAATTCTGCATACAGTCAACAAAGTGGTTCATCTTACCTTGGAACTATACGATTGCTTACTAGATCCCAGTGCTAGCCTGGTACAAAGATTGTGTGGCCAATCATGTGAAGTACAACGAGGAACCATCCTCTAAACTGGGGTGTTCCTATCCTTTAAAAAAAAGAGAGCATTTATGTGACTTTGTGCAAATCTTTAAAAAAAAAATATTATCTGTAGGCTTTACTCTGCGGTCTCAGTACTTCTAACAAGTTTCTAAACTTTAACAATTTATTTCAGGTACATTAAGTATATTAGAGACCTGGCTATTCTTCCTCTTTGTGAGGTGGTTTTCAAAATGTGAGATGCCAGCAGAAGAATACTGCTTTGTATTAAAATGCATTTGTGCCTGCTTTGCCTCTGTTTAGGTGAAAATGCCAGATGTAGAATTTTTTGTTAATTTGGGGGACTGGCCTCTGGAGAAAAAGAAGTCCCCAGAGAACCTGCACCCCATCTTCTCATGGTGTGGGTCCAGTGAGTCAAAAGACATTGTCATGCCAACATACGACTTAACAGACTCAGTTTTGGAGACTATGGGACGGTAAGAAATTGCTTAAAATTTTCACAAAATTCACGGTGAATGATCTTCCAAAAAGATATTTTATTAACAATATATTAACTGTTTTACTCTTTATTTATTCATTGAGACATTGGCACCCTGTAGGTAGGCAGTAACTGTGTAATCAGTATCTTAACATTAACCAAGTTATGTATTATATAACATAAATTACATATTAAAATACTTCACTGTTTTATTTAAAAAATGAAAATTAATCTAAACATGGTCAAGTCACTGAAAACAGCACTTACAGAGAATGTTTCAAGAGTAGGTATTTTGTTTGTTTGCTTTGTTTGCCCCCCCCGCCCCGAACATGCCGACAACTGGCCAGGTCTCTTTTTTCCTGATTTTCCTAGAATCTTTTTTCTGTACCTTTTAAAGCCCAACGTAGCCAGAACTCTCGACGTAGGACCTACCATCTCCCACTTTGATTACTGATGATAACTGGCCTTTGTAATTGCTCTGTCACTGTCTTGAAATACTACAAAGCCAGCTTCTAGGAGATCTTCATTATCCACTTTGAACCTGTTTATCATTTCACTGCATTCAGTTCAGGTGCCTTGTCTTTATTATCAAGACTTTGCCTACATTTGCTCCCTCCTGCCCCCCAATGTATGTGTTTTAATTTAATAAAGGAAGTGAAATATGTTGTATTAGGCTAGTTACATAAAAACCTTGCTTTGGACTATCATGTCTGCCTCATCACTGTTATCAGCTATTGCATTACCCTGTATTACCTTCATCTATCTGGCAACCACATCCACTTTTAGCCACTTTTTTCCATGACAACCAACGGGTACTCTTTCCACATGCCACATGGTTGTTGAACTAATGCTGTCTTGCCACAGGCCTGTGAACTTGACATTCCTTATCTATTTTTATCACTGCAAAAATACTGATACAATACGTATACGTGTGTGCCTATGACTTACCTTCATCCTTGGTATTTGCCTATTGGTACTGTAAACTCTTTTAAGTAATTGCACTTAAAAAAATTTCCACTAGGCTTCACTATTAAATCACTTCTTTCTCCTCCAGAGTCAGTCTGGATATGATGTCAGTTCAAGCAAATACTGGCCCATCATGGGAAGACAAGAATACCACAGCGTTCTGGAGAGGACGTGACAGCCGCAAAGAGAGGCTTGAACTTGTAAAACTGAGCAGAAAATACCCAGAGATCATAGATGCTGCTTTCACAAACTTTTTTTTTTTTAAACATGATGAAAGTCTCTATGGCCCCATTGTTAAGCACATTTCATTTTTTGATTTTTTTAAGGTAAGCCACTAACTGTTATTCATAGAACTAGGTTCTCAGTGTTTCTCATTATCAAATAACTTTGTATATATTACTGATAATAAAGTGATTTTTAGCTTTTCAGCGCAACACCAATAACAAGCATGAATAGGCATCCCTCCAGTAGGATTAACTGCTATGTAGCTCTTACGCTGAGGATAATAATGTTTGATTTACATCTAAAGGTTCCGTAGAACCTTGTGTAATCTATGTAATTCCAAGTTCCTTTTTATTTCTTTTTCCTGATTCAGCGATCAGGACTACTAACATAACTAACATAGTGGGAAAATCAGTGGATGAAGTGGCACATCTACCCTCACATCCGAGGATGAGCGTCTAAGAATTTCTGGAGCACTTAATAGATGAAGAGGGCATCTCTGTGTACCCTGCACTGTGATGAATTCCATACTAAATAATAAAAGCTACTTAAACATTGACGCTTGCCTAGCCAATCCTACATTTCTCAATATCGGCAAGTCAGTAATACCAGTGCCCTCAGAAAATATAACCTAACCAAGCTACTTGGATCTTCTGTTTGTTAGTAACCTGTGATCATTTTCTTTCCAGTATAAATATCAAATTAATATTGATGGCACAGTGGCAGCATACAGATTGCCTTATCTACTGGCAGGAAACAGTGTGGTGCTAAAGCAAGACTCCATCTACTATGAGCATTTTTATAATGAGCTGGAGCCATGGAAACACTATATTCCATTTAAAAGTGACCTGAGTGATCTACTAGAAAAACTACAGTGGGCAAAAGAGCATGATGAAGAGGTAAATATACATTTAGAAGTACTCAGCAATGTTTCTAGACAAAATAGAGCGCGCAAAAAGTGCATTTATTTAAAATAAAAAAATCTATTAGAAGGACTTAAAAAATATTGTCATCAACTCTACAAATACGAAAAACACTTTTTGAAAAATACATAATACTGTCCTTAATTTGGAATTAAATTGAACTTTGGAAAAATTAAGAATATTTTCATAAGAATGCCTTACTTTTAAAATTAAGAACTCTTAAATAAAAATAAGTTATCCTAAACTGTCAACACTATACTTAACTTCAGAATCAACACTGAAATAACTACTATTTTTTGAGAATTTTAAGAAAAACCCTTTTTTTTTTCTTTGACAGGCAAAAAATATTGCAAAATCTGGACAAGAATTTGCCAGAAATAATCTCATGGGAGATCACATTTTTTGTTACTATTTCAAACTTTTCCAGGTTAGTATATTTTTAAGGGCTACTACCACAAAAATAGAAATCCCACAGAAAGACTTCAGGGCCACGGAGATGCTGGAAATTGGCCAGTCCAGTACTTGAAGCCACAAAGCAAGCAGCAGCAGTTAAGAACTTCAGTTGGTTTACAAACATTGCATGCAGTTATGTCCTATGAAGCCCCTTAAGACTACACTGGCGGTTTGAGAGAAGCAATTGGATCCCATAAATCTTGATCTAATCTGCAAGAATATGTTGCCCACAATGATCAAAGAATTCCACATCAGATGCACAGCCTGTGAACCACAGCTGAAAATATCTGTGCATTAGCACCAAGATACCGAAACTCCAGTGAGGCACCCGAAGGGGCTCCTGTCTGCAGTTAAGTATCTGCTTACCCTGTCAGTGACACAGCATGGGGTAACAGATTGTGTAGCCCCAGAGTTTTTGCAGAATTACTCAGCCAAGTTGGTGCAATATTTACAACCAGATGTGCAATCTAACAAGTTTATGAATTAACGATACCTTCCTCTTTTAAAACTAGGAATATGCCAGCTTGCAAGTGAGTGAGCCAAAAATCAGAGATGGGATGGAGAAAGTGCAGCAGCCTGATGACGACCTTTTTCCATGTACTTGCCACAGAAAAAAGGTACAGTACATACACAGTTAAATGCAAAGTGCTCTGTGTCTTCAGTTCATATTCAACCAAATTGGATCAGCCATTGCTCAATAGCTTAATGTATTTGCAGGACTAGACAATTAAAAATCAAGTTTCCAATTAACTGAAAAATGTTTCTTCTTTCCTGACTACAGGCCAAAGATGAACTCTGACCGAAAGAAATAATTTTTTGAATATTCACCTACATTCAGAATGGCTTCTTGAGGAAAGAAGAAAAATTCAGATTAAAATGCCAATGGATAATGTCAGTGGATATTATGAAGTTTACCGTATCATGATCTACATATGGAAGAAAACCAAGCACCCCCTATCTCCTTTTTATCATGCAGTGGTTGCAGAGCCTTGTTCAAAAACATTTTTATAATTTTTTTTTAAATAAAAAACGTTTGTATCAGTCATGTGTTACTGTCCTGAGATGATACCTTAGAAATGCACATACTTTTTACTCATGCTTGTTAATACTGTCTATTCACAAGCATGTTCTGCAAAAAATGGCAGATAAGAATTGTAAATCTACTCCTCCACCCCATGTAGCTACCCAAAGTCATCTTTTTCAGACCATAACTTTGTTCCTTCTGAGAGAATCAGTATGCTCAAAGACAATGATGTGGGGTTTATAATATGTCTTTTTAACCTGAGGGAAAAAGACAGTGCTATTGGACACTTTAGGAATATTAGATAAAAGTTTTTAAGTTCCATACGATTTTTCACAGATGCTTAGTCTGTGAAACACAGTCTCTTTGGCAACATGAAAAGAATTAAGTAGCATTGAGCAGTGACTACTGAAACTAAACGGATCATTGTTTCAACAGTCTAGTCTATTTTTAAAATATTTGCTTTCCACTGATACCAAGTAATTCAGCTGTTACTTTCTGAGCATATCAACATCATCTGAAAATGATCCATAGGTGGATTTAAAGTCCAGTCTAAATTCATCGAGTTCTAAAGTTAGCGCATATGTTTCCAGTCCAAAGTGAGGATTTATTTTCTCTGTAACACAGCCAGTCAATTTAAAAACCACATGGTTATTTTCTTTGCACACATTTAGATGTGTGCTGTGCTTACTGAACAACATTACTGCTGGGAGATCAGCATTCTTGAGGCATCTTGTGAGAGACAACAGAAGAATACTGTATCTGATTTTTAACTTTCACCTGCCTATTGTTTTTACTATAGTAAGAGCAAGCCTAAGGAATAGTTTGTTTGATCATGTGATAAACTATATATGTTATAATTTAACTATACTCACCTAGAGTCTTAAATAGATCTTTTATACAATACAGCACCAAAATAAAGCTATCCGATCTAAGCACCTGACCAAGACATCACAGAAATCGTCTCAGCTCACTGGGGCCGACTCGGCATACGCTTAAGCAGCTCTGCGCTGTCACACACAACAGCTCCTCCCAGGAACAACCTCCAGGCTAAAGCTGCCTGTTCACATTCAACTGGTCGCACTGCGGCAGCACACTGCAAACCATAAGATGCAGAATGACTGGAGCAGGTTTTAGGCAACTCTGGGCAGTAGAGATGAGACCACCATCTCAGCAGACAAAACCAAGACGCTTTTCTCAGGACCAACCAGCCATTTCATCTCAGGGGTCATCATTCAGCTCATACTTGCTGATGACTTGGCTGAAAGCAATTAGCATATTGCTATAACCTTTGGTTATACCAGCAGGTTACTCAGCCCACAGTGGGGAAGTCTGCAGCTGCAAGCGCACGCGAAGTATTTCATCCACTCTGCAACATCAGAGCTCAGTTGAAGACCTGAGCTCCTTCTGCTAATAAGTAATGAGGTCCAGACCCCACCTGCCTCTTCTGAGCCCTCCTGACAGAAGCCTTGTGCAACACGCCATAACTGCTTCCTCCTCCAGCAGTTCCTCCACCAGTATAGACATAATTTGACTTTTATCAGGTTTTATTTAATAGTTTTCCATGCCCATCTCTCCAAAGGGCCTCTGTGACCAGTCCTTCATGCAAGGGAGGCTGCCGGAGGGTGACTTCTCAAAACTGACCCATGTTCTTTGCTTCTCATGCACAACCATGCCTGCATTATCTCCTCCTCCTCCTCCCCACACAGGCCAAGAATCTGGCTCCTTAGGGCAGTGACATTGTAAATGATGAGAGATTCCTCATCCTGCATCACAGGTTTTGAAGCACACTGGAGTGCCAGGATACGGCAGCAAGGCGTAGTAGTACAACCCGTGCTGGCCAGCCTTGGGCTGTGCTCACAGAATTCTACAAACCAGTAGATTTTAATTTCAAATAAGTATAACATCAGTAATATACTCAGAAATGAAATGCATCTAAAGATTTGCTGTCAAAATAGATTCTTTCCAGTATATTACTTCAAATATCAGTCAAAAGCATTTACTTGTTAATGCAGAGCACTAAGTGTCACATACAGTTATTTGCACAGAAACACAGAAAACAATGCTGCCATGGTACTAAATATTTGGTAAACTTTTGGTCCTTCCTTTAAAAAGTTCTTTATTGTTTTGCATAATTTTTTTTATTCACACAAAAATGTTTTATTTGCATTTACACTTAGACCTCTGAAAATACCTGTTTTAAAAAGTATGTCTCTCAGAAATAACACTCTAGTTTGCTGCATTTAGGAAAAGCTAAATGAAGATACCGCTTAAACACTGCAAATCATTTGTGCTCCAGTTCAATATTCTCTCTAAGCCAAGAAAAAACTTGTGCATTTATTTCTTCCATGACATCGTCTGTTGTTCGTCCTTTGACTGCCATCCCATGGTTTGCTTTATCAATCCAATGGATTTTTTGAGGGGCTTTCATTTTGCTTGCCACACCTTCTAGCAATTGCTACAGAGAAAATAAGAATGAAAAGGTTAGAGAATCAGCTGCTACAGACTGTGCAACTCATGGACGTCTCTTGCTTTGCTTGTGCAACACATAATAGGCAGCTCTTAAAAACAAAATGGATCTGCGTGCACATTAAAAAGACATCGATAGAAAAGACGTGATGATACTGTGTTCAGTAATGGCATTTGCTCAAAGGTTAGCCCTCACTCAAAGACAGAACAGCAGAAAATTAGAACTTAAAAAACTGCAAAGGTCACAATCCTGTGCAGGCTCCTTCCCTACAAAGGGAGAAGGATAAAGGAATCCACTTTTACTGCCAGAGGGTAGTACTAGCAATAAAATGACAGACCTTCTTACATCAGATTTGTCTACAGTGGCAGAGTAGCAATGTAATTCCGTAGAGACTGGCTTTGACTCTGTTTGACTTTCTCAGCAAACAGACCTAAGAACCAGCTCAGAAAGTCCTAAAGATTTCCCCATTAAGAAGGCACTCCAAGGATCTGGAGCTGGTTGCTAGCCTGACTTATTTTGGTGACAACTCCTCATGAAAGCATTATGACTCCTTAGAAGCTGTCCGAGTGTGGAAAATGCCAATTGCACACAGTCCCAAATTCAAGCTGAACTGTTCAAGAACAACAGGTACCTATTTCCAAGAAAACAAGGCAGAAAACCACTGTTACTCTGATCTCTGCATACCTGTTCTTCATCTCTACAAAAATATCGCTTTCTACCACAGAAGTCTGACTTGTGGGTAGAACTGCTTTGCTAGAGTTTCTCATGAAAATGTGACAAATGTGGACTGGTAGCACAGCACAGTGCTTATGTTTTGTAACCCAAATGGTTAAAACAGAATAGCAAATAACTCGCTCCTTCCATAGACCACTCTTAATTTGTACAATCTTATCCTATCGAAAAAGACAAAATGTATAAATTAGCAGTATTTTAGTGGCCCAAAGATGAGTTTGCTAAAGTGGATCATCAAGCACGATCCAGAAGTTTTAAGCAGCAACAGAAAGCACCCCCAGGCTTCCTTATGTCCGATGAAGTTTCCTACCCAAGGCTTCCTTCAGAAGATATATATATTTAGGGAAGGCTGTTAATCAAAGTCACAGCTGTGTATACCAGTACAGACATCACACAGACTCATTCCTATTTCTCCATACTGCCCCTTCACAGCAGGATTTACAAGGATACTCACTTTTTCGCACATCTCATCTGCTGATCCTGAGATAAACAGCACCGGACACCTGATAAATAATAAATCTTCATCCCGAAGCTTGGACTGAAGTTTTGGTCGATGCAATGGGTAAGATAAACATACTAGACCTTGAATGAAGTCATCATCATCCTCCTGGCTAAGATGACGTACCACAGAGGCAGCAGCTCGTGAGCCCATGGAACGGCCTTTCTCCCATGTTAAAATAAAGGAAAAAAAAGTGTATCTGCTGTCACCTCATCTACATTCTTTTCGAGTAAACAACTCCTAAAAACAATCCAACCGAGTGTATTTCAGTGTACCAGTAGTACAAGATGCTAGGGATGCTTTTATTCATCTACTCCATGAAAAATATTAATCCTAATTTCAACATTTTCTGCTAAAATATTTGTCTGGTTATATTATGTTTTCACATCCCCATTTAAAAAAGAAGGGTGGGGGGAAGATAAGATAAATGGAGAGGGATCCTTTACAATACTGGAAGGAACAATAGCCCATCCTGGGGGCAGGAGGAAGAGAGGGACAGGTCCTATGCTCCAGACCCTTGAAACTCCAGATAGCAATGCTATTATCTTGTATCATTTTTTTCATGCAACCTTAATCTGCTCAAACTAAAAACAAAGTTTCACACGCCTTACTCCCAAAACAAATCCAGCAAGTGTTTATGCACACCTCAAGCTTCAGCCTAAAAGTAAAAGTAGAAAGGGGGGGGGGGGGGGGGNCAGTAACAGCAAGGGGATATCAAAATAACTCCTCAAAGAAGAGGCATATGAGCTGACAATGCTCTATAATTGAGTGTTAGAAGTGGCTGATTCCAGTGGGATTAACTTGCCTCAGCGCAGATTTGGTTTCGCTTAGTCAGAGAACATTCAGGGTTTCCCATATCAAGTTATTCCTAATCACACCCATCTACTTCCCCTTTTCACATAATATAACTGATTTTCTATCTGCCACTAGGTTCTATCTACCAAAACCTGCTTTGGCAAAATGGTTTTCCATTTACCAGTAACCAGAATTCTTCAAGACCTGCAGTTAAAAAGTACACATGGATTATCAGAGAACTCATGCCCCGTCACTTACAAGTGACAAGTTTTCTCCCAAAGTACCTGGAAAACATGGTCTATTGTTCTTTCCTTCCTCCTTTTGGAGCAAGATCTGTGGCATCATGAGGAGGGTGAACAGGTCTAGACAGCCATGCTCCCAAGAGAACGTGGTGAAAGCCGCAGGCTGGATGTTCCCATTTGCGACCTGAGAAGCAGTGCTGCTCAAGCCAGCCACGAGAGAGCTGAGCTGCACACCCGCTCCACGCAGCCTCCAGCTACAGGGCTGGCAGCATTCAGATGCCCGAATGTAGACCTGGAAGTGGGCTTGGCACCTGTGTTCCCACAGCAGTCAGTGGACTGCTAATCACTTAATTAAGATTACAGAGCATTCAACTCTTTGTAAAGGAGGTCCTCCCAGAAGATAGCTGAATTGCTCTCCCTACTACTGACTAGTGGGAGTTTATTCAGCTTGTTCCCAAGTTAGACAGCAAGTTTTTAGCGCCCACCTCAAATGGAAACCTGTCATCCACATCTGTTCGTTCACTTCTTACCAAAGTGGGACTTAAAAGATGGAGTAATTACAGATTGCTATCGTTGGAGGCAGTATAAGAGAGAAAATTATAGGTAACAAAAACAATACCTGCCAGGAAGACACCCGAAAGTTTATAATCATCAGAAAGCTTTAAGTATTCCTAAAGAAATAAGATAAAGAGAAACGTTACAAGTCAGAATTAAGACAACTGAGAGGCGGGGATTTTTTTTGTTTGTAGCTACTGACCACAAAATGGGAAACTCTTTTAGCACTGCAGATTAAACAAAGAACAGATACATACAAGTTGCTATCTTGTTTTTTCACACAAATGATTTCATAACATTCTGCAGTAACAACATAATAAACATAAGCAATTTCACATTTAGTTCTCAGCAAGTCTAAAATTTCAGATACCCTATAAAGTTACCAAAACATAAATGGTTACTGTGTATCAACTTAGTTCTACTAACAGACGCATGCACACTCTTAGCCCATCAACAGGCAAAATAAGTAAGCAAAAATGCCCTTCAGTGGGGCTGAGGTCACATATTTCCAACAAAAAGTTTAAGACACAATCAGTTATGTCTGACAGAGAAGATAAAATTCAGCAACCAATTTTTCAGTTTTTAGGAGATAACTAATCAGGCACTATCTTAGCAGAGGCCTTTAAATTACCTTTACACAGCAGCATATTAATATAAAACAACAATATTATGCTTCTTCAAAAAAGAACGAAGAACAGATCCCCATGAAAGCTAGCAAAGTCTAACCTCAAATTAATGTACATATAATCACAATGACATCATACAAATGAATTCATTAAGAGCTGGACTTAGTGTCCTGATAAAAATGTCTGATGCTCAATGCAAAGCACTCAGGCTACCTTCCCATGCCCCAGTAAAAGTAGCTGATCAGGAGAGAATTTCCACTCTTCCCTAGGCACTCCAGAACAGGAAGATACTCTAAGCTGATACTATTATCACAAAAGGTTGCTCATTTTAACAAAATCTAGGTTAAAGAACATCTTAACTAATGTAGCAGCAGAGAGAGATAAAACACACGCATGTAACGGTTTAAACTGATTTGGAAATCAAAGACTATTTAGGTTCTAGAGCTCCCATATGCTACTCCCAATTTCTTTTGCTTCCACTCCTCCTGTGTCCACTACTCTTTCCCCAAAGTCTTGTTCTCCCAGCTGCCAATCCTCACAGACCCAGCACAATTCCCAGGTCAGCTTCTTTCCTCTCAAAACTGCTCCCAAACCTGTATCCCCCTATCCTCTTCCCCTTACCAAGCCCTCCCAGAACACCTACCCCTTGTTTTCATCCTAAATACTTAATTTTCTCCAGCTGTTTTTCCACAAAACATCCTTGCTTTCTTCACATCCTTTTCTCAAGTTTTTCTTTCTCTCCCTGAACTCAAACCCACATATTTGCTGCAGCTGCTCTAGCTATTGCCTGTATAAAATTTCTCCTGCTGTTCCTGCTCATGGGCACTGCTCCAATCAGCTAACCATCATTTCTAGTTTTCCTATTGCTGCTTGACTGATAGCTGGTGGTAATTTACGAGGGCCAGAAGCAGACAGGATTTGTTTGGGTTTTGGGTTGTTCTGGGTTTTTTGGGGTTTTGTTGTTTTTGTTGGGTTTTTTTGTTTGTTTGTTTTAAACCCTGTGCACCCACGGATCTAAGCTTTGGCATAATTTGGTCACTTCTTACCACAACTGTTTTGAAGGCCTTAGTCCTATAAGCAATGTTAAGGCCTTTACAAGTAAACCGCAGGCACAGAACTCCATGGGATGCAAGATAGGCTGCCAAAGACACTAAGTGAGGGAAATTCATATCTCCTCCAGCTCCATGGGTAAGAATCACTCCATACGTTGATTTCTTCTCTGGGACAGAAAAGATAGCATCAAGATATTTGTTTCCAAAAGGTATTTTCACTTTAACCTAGAAATGAAACAAAAAAACCCAATATAGTTTTTAAAAAAAGGCATGCTCCCAGTCTACACATTATGATGAAGAAAAATCGGACAGTTAACAAAAGAAACCAAAATTGCAAGTCCACTTTTACTTCTTCTGTTTAAGAGTACTAAATGAGTAACTCTACCTTTGGCTCAAAGATTTTCCATGCAATAATGGGCAAGCCACCTTACCACTCCCCTGCTTTATTTTCTCCATTAGAAAATGAAGGATCCCTAGCTTCAAATGATGCTTCAAGGCATAAACTGAAATGTTTCTTGCCTTCTCTATATACCTATATCTAGCTATTTGAGAGCTAACTGCTATAACTGACTTGAATATTGTCTTCCACAATAAGAAAAATTAACTCTTCTATAAGACTTAAAAATAAATAGGAAATATGAATTCTTCTATAATTAGTTTCCTGCAGTGGAAAAAGTATTTTTATCTCCCATCTCTCACAGACATTATTAAAGAAAAGAATTAAGTAAGCCTCTAAACATTTATTACAACCAAATTACTTTGGGTCTGTAGAGCCATATGGAGTATACAGGATTAAGAGAACTCTATGCTGGCAGAAACTGTTTAATCCTGTAGTGATAGGATCCACGTACAAGCTTGATTACACAGGGAAAAGACCAAAACAGAGTATTATGAAAAATGGATCTGAATACACTAGTTTTAACTATTACACGCAACTATAAGAAAAAAAACAGAGGAATTACTTTTTTCATTCAGTGTTCAGTAATAAATATTGGCAGATGTCACAAGATACATATTTCATTTATTTGTGTTATTGATATTCTAAGATAAGCAAGGCACTCCCTAACTAGCAGCCTAAACCACAGAAACAGAAGACACAGCCCAGCAACCATTTCCAAGTTACAGAGCGGTAACCGCTCAGCAGAGCAGCAGCCTGCATATAGTCAAAGACTGAACTTTCCCCAAGGACAGAAGAGAGACAGCACAGGTTCAGACAAAGCCAGCTTCAGGCTGGCGGAGGCCTCCAGGTGAGACAGACATCTGGAGGAGCTGAATGAGACACAAGACCAGCTGATGTTGAGCTGAATGGAAGGGGACTGCACAGCACATGTGCCCCTGTACGTGCTTCAGCTTCTGAAAGCAAAAAGGAAAACATCCTGGGGCTGGGAAGAAACACTACTTCATGTCAGCGCTGCTTCCCAAAGGCTCTCCTTGGCAGTGGTCCTACAGAGGCACAGCGCACAGGGAAGAAGGAGGTTGCCAGAGGCCTCACAGAGCTGCTACCTCTACAGTCTCTGCCCACCTGAAATGGGTGGAGGGTACCAGAGAGAGGATGGCAGTCAGGCGTGTGGGCCAGCCAGCAGCCACGCGTGTGTGTACAGAAGTGGGCAGCGGTCTAAACAGCCAGAGCTGCTGCTTCCCGACTACCAGGCCGTTGCTCAGTGAAGACACCAGGTCAGGCGGGGCTCAGCTGCCCAACAGCCGTGTTTACACCTCTCCCGGGAAGGCGGAGGCGGCAGCACACACACCCGCCTCCGCCCTTCCCAGCTCCGGGGGCTCCTCGGGGGGGAACGGCAGCTGCCACAGGCTGCAGGACCTTACATATCCGAACGCAAAACAGGCACACGGACCCCCACGGGCCGTTGCCCTGCCTTCAGCCGCCGGGTCAGACCTGCGGCCACCCCAGAGCAGCCCGGGGCCGCCCCGAGCGCCCATGACCCCGCGGGGCGCCCGGGCCCGCCAGGCCGCGGGGCTCCCTCCGGGCTCGGGGCCTCACGAACCCCCTCCTCGAGGAGAGCAGCCCGCTTCTCGACCTGTGAGACACCCTTCACCGCCGGCCTCCTCCAGGGGTGAAGGGGCACCTGATTTCGGCTCTCCCCGGGCGGGAGGAGCGAGAACGACAGCGGCCATACCTCTGCCTGCCCGCTCATGCCGCTCCTGGCCCCGCGCCCGCGACGTCACCCGAATGACAGCCCTCCGCTCCATCCCCGCCCCGCCGCTTGAGAGGGCTTCCCCGGGGGGGGAGGGGGGGAACTGGCTGCTACGGTGCTTGATTGGTCCACAGGTGTGCAAGGCCCCGCCCCGAAGGGTGAGGGGCGGGGCTATGCAGCCGGCCCGCCGCGGGGGATGTGGGGAGAAGTAACGGCGGAGCGGGAAGGCCAGCGGCGGCTGGGCAGCGGGGTGCGTAGGCGGCCTGGGCGGGGGCACCGGCACCGGCACCGGCACCGCCAGGTGTTGGCTGCAGGCGGAGACTGCGCCGGCGGGAATTTTGAACGGGGATTGGGTTGAGGTGTGCGGGGAGGCGGCGGGAGGTGTCCCTGGACTAGGCCTCGGGAGAAACCGGAGCGCTTGGGGCACGTCCGGCAAGCGCTCGGTAGCTGGGGGTGTCGGCGGTGACTGAATTACCAGGTTATGTGGTTAAGTGCACATCGTGTGGGCATCAGGCACTAGTAACTGTATTTTTAAAAACTGTTGGTATACCAAGAAGAAACGTCGTAATAATCACAGCATCTAGAGAGGGAATTTAAAAAATGATGGTTATTAGTTGCTGAATTAAATATGTCTGAGCTATGCTGTTTGGAGAGTTCATGCCACTCCCCGTAAATAGCTTTTATTCATCCGCAAGTGGAAAATACAGACTGCTAGTGATAATTCAGAAGAAATAAAGACAGAAAAGAAGAAATAAAGACAGAAATCAGGCTGTTACTGACTTCAGGGAGTACGGATATGATCGTTACTATGAGTTGGGTGTCCAGAGCGACATCAGGCGATTTTTCTGACAGCTGTCGGCACGCTGGATCTACGTGGCAATCACAAATAGGAGAGACAGACTACATGGCTAGCGTTTTAGATAGCAACATGCAGCTGTCCTCTGGGCTGTGCTTTATTGTACAATAAAAATAATAGTGTGTTCAAAACACAGCCTTAAACTGGTGGAAGGCAGCACCAATATTCTGGAACAATGCTTGCGGTATTTGCATATTGGGTATTTCACAGATACGTAAAAAAAATTTCTAAAATGATCTATGGCGAGGTATTTAGTCAAATCATATTTTATTCCATTATCAATTTATAAAACTCATATAAATTAGAATGCCCTATTATTTAGCTGATTGAAGATGCCCTCACCAAGTGGAACTTTATTTTCCACATGTTCACCTGCTGGAAAACAAGCGTGCTCTGGCTTGTGCTCCGAGTGTCTCACCATCACTCTGCCAGCTGCTTGTTGTCAAATGCTGGATGCAAATACCGCGGCCCTCTGAAAAGTGAACCCAGCAGGGCAGCCACCCCTGCCAGCTGAGGACTGCTAGCCTCACAGGCAATTGCCCGGCCCAGGCCTTATTACCGTAAAACGTGTTAAGGACAGAAGTGGGGAAGTTTAGCTGTAATCAAGCTGAAAAAGACGGGAAGCTTTATTTGTCTGAATTTCTACCTTGCCTAAGAATTGTCAAGCTAAAGTGAGATGCAGAAGCATAAAGCTGAGTGAAAGCCACCGGCACGGCCTGCGTGAGTTGTACGTGTTTCAGGTCACTGGGGGCTGAACTGCAGACAGTGTTGAGGTGGCAGCTCCTTGAGCCATAGCTCATATTCGGGGAGTCCAGCAGACTAGGGGAAAGAAAATGCTTCAGAGTAGTGCCAGATTAACTTATCTTGGGTGGAGATCACACTATTCTGATTAATACGTAACACCAATTAAGCCTTTATAAATGAGATACTTAGCAAGGGGGGACTGAGAAGATTTGTTATCCTGAAGCAGTTACAACCTCAACCTCAACCCAGAACGAAGGAAAGCAAGAAAAAAAGAGAGTTAAGGAAAACTTTGTATTAATTTTCTGGGTTTTAGTTCTTCATTGCTTTCTTTACTATACTTAATGGATGCTTATGTGCTCTGGCGTAGTTTTATATTTTTGGTGGTGTTTTGGTTCTTTCTTGGTCTGATTTTTGCATTCTCTCTTTATTTTTCCTCCCTCTTCAGTCCACCAGCTGTATTTCTCCTGCTTTTGGTTATTGACATGCTGAGCAGGCCTTGTGGAACGTGTATCCTATTAAATCTATCCATGTGTAACTGCTTCCCACTGGAAAACTATTTTCTTATGCTTTCTGCATACAGCAAGCTGCTACCAGTTTACTTCCTATTTTCTCTGTTCGTTTTCTTAGCCCCAGTCTCCTTTCACTACTTAAAACTCTTCTCTGCATAAGCACAGCGTTCGAGGTAGGCTAGCTAATACCCGGTAGAGTCCTGAGCAATGCAAATGAACATGTGAATGTGCGGAGGAAGGAGAGGCTCTGTTGTTCTTTAATACTCTGGTCCATGAGAATAGGGCTGGACCAGCTGATTTTTGCCACACTTTTTCTGCAATAGCTTTCCTTCTGGACGATAAGGGTCCTTTATAGTGGCCCAAGTATTGCTAGTATGTCAAAGGCTAGGAACTTTAGATATAAATATATATATATTAGATTCCAACTCATGGGTATATATTTTATGATGGATAAAATTCTGTTTTTATGAATTTCTGCATATGTAATGAAATATGTTGATTTAAATATGAAGGAATTGTTTTTTAGTTTTTCAGCATAAGGCAACTCTCATACCTAGCTACTCAAAATTAGGCTTCTGTGGTTTTAGGGGGACATTTAAGTAGATTCTGGCTGATTTTCAAGTTTGCTAAGTAACTCTTCTGAAATCCAGAAGTGTTCGCTGCCAGCAGTCATTGAAAATCATCATGTTTTTCTGTACATGCTTAAATATGAACTAAGAGTCTAAGTTTAAGCTCCCACCTTTGAAAATACCGATTATAAATCTTTTCTGAACTTCTGAATTAAAGTTTTTAATTAAACATCTAAGAAAAGATGGTTTCTTATCACTTTTTTTATAACTTTAACCTTACATCACTCCTGGAAATAGAAGTTTATTCTGAAAACAGTATATGGTGCATAATAATCTAAATTTGTCATCAAATACGAAAACTATGAAAGGTATGTGATTTGACATGTCTCAATGAGAATATATGTTGTGTGCTATAATAACCTATACACTGCTGTAAGCACCTCTGACAGATTTGATATGCCAAAGACAGCTGGGTTTGAAGAAACAGTGGCTGTTTATCAAAGAATGACATTATCCCCAATCTAAACTTGGGACCTGTTAACTTTTGGTAGCGTATCAGACAATCCCTGTTCTTTTCCTTGGATTATGAATACAGCTTTTCATACCAGAGACTTAGATTTATACACAATAGAACAACAGAGATGACCTTTCCCACTAATCTTGTGTCGGAATAGATTTGTTTAGAAAAATGTATAAAAATAATTATAGAAGTATAAAATAATGTGTTTCTTTCTATATTTCAGTGCAAAATAACTAAAGGCTGAAGGGCATGTGGGGATCAGAAACATAATTTTTTTGTTTTCTCAGACTTTTTAATAAAAAACCATCAAAATATTTTTTGTTGTTGTTTTTGGCTGGAGACATACATACTTGTTTAAAAAGTTCAACTCTCACTCTAAATTAGAAACTTGACTTTTGACCAAGACCTTTCATTTTCTTGTTTTCCTGGGGATGTGGTTACACAGCAAGACATGCGTGTGCTGTGTGCACAGGTATCAAAAGCACCTTTACTAATTTTCTGAAAGCGATCAGCAAACTATTGTTTGATTGGCCAGTATAGTTTCCTGAGTTAAAAAGTAGTGATATCCATAACGCTGACTAATTTTAACTATTGTATCGTACTTCTTGAGGGTCTGAAAAGATTTTGAGGTCATCTGTGAAGGAGGAAGTGATGGGCAGGTGGTAAGCAGAACCACTGTAACATGCAGAAAAGTGCAGGATTTTAGTGTGGTGTGTGTAAATCCCCATGTCTTTACAATGAACCGGGGAGCTCAGCTGTTTGCATTGGACAGCTTTCTCCAGGAAGGGTGAAAGAGCACGCCAGATGCTTGCATTCTGCAGATGTGGATGTCACACGCCAGTGAGGTCAGAGACTGTCTTGGCTGTAACTTCCCTTGGGACCTTAGGCTAGTCAGAAAGTGAATTACCTAAACCGAACGGAAACCATTTCTATTAGTGGTAATTCTGTAATTCAGGCTGATAAAATGTATTTATTAGGCAATTTGTTCATTTGACATTGATAACAATATCATTGTTTTATTATTCTAGTTTTTCCTGTGATCTCAGCTTTCTCATTGTGTCCATCCATCATTAAGTAGCCTATTCATGCTGTAATATATCAGTAACACACTTACTGTAATGTGTGTTTGTTAGATACTGATTTTTATGAAACTATGACATGTACAGAGGACTGGTGTCTTTTGTATTGTATATTGGTCACAAACTCTGGGAGCACGGATAACGTCAGGTAACAAATGTGCAATGCTTAAGAACTTTCCCTTTTGAACTGCACGAGACTTTTTGGGAACGTTTCTGGCTTTGTAATTGTGATGCTAAATGGAAGGTCCTTTAATTAAGGAAGGTGTCATCATAACACGTGCTTCTCGATGGCAACTTTTGGATGCTATACATTTTTCAGGGTCTTTGTTAGGGATTTTGTATTCCCTCGTTGTTCTTGATAAATGCACCCACTTTGTTTTCCAGTGGCAGCTGTTAAATTCGTTCGTGTGCTGGGACTGCACGGGGGGCTGCTGGCGGGAGGTGGCTCTGGCTGTTCTCTCCCCTTGGCTGACGGTGAACTGACCTGGCCAGGAGCCAGTGGAACAAACCTGTCTGCTCCCACTGCTGCAAGGGAAGAATTAATAGTTTTGGCATGTTGGTACGATCTTTGAGTGCTGAACTCAATTCCACGTATGTTTTCCCTCTGAAGTTTCACTCTGTTTCTATCTGTTGCTTCTTCAGAAGATTAGCATGGTGAGGGATGGTAAAGAACATTATTGCCGCTGCTAGGATTACCTTTATTGTGAACATTGTGTTAAGATCTGAAACTCTTTAACATTTAATTCTCAGTCCAAAAAACTGATACCCTCTGCAGTCATGTCATCAGTCATTCAAGTGAGTTACTTATCTGGAGATTATTGCTATTTATAATTATAAACACCGTGTTACAGCCCCTAAGTATGGGAACTCGGTACATTTTGCATCGTGTTGCAAGCTCCTAGGCCATTTTCACTTCCATTAATAAACTGATTCATTCCAAGATGCAGAAAATGACGTTGCACCTCTCTTTACCTTTAACTCACACAGATTCACACAAATTAGAAAACAAAGCCCTTTTTTTACCCATAAGTTGTCAGAGCATGGGCAACTGCAGAGTAACCCTGAGACTCTGCAGATGTCTGTCGTACCTTCCTCTGCTATCATTCCTCCAGGTCATTTCCTTCATTCATGCAGACGTTTGCCTTCTAACCCCGTTCTCCAAAGCATTCCAGCAATCCCTCTTAGCGTCACATTACCTGTACATTTAAGAAGTATGTTATCTACTCTATAATCCAGGATATTTCTAAACATGGCAAGTTCCAGAAAGGAGCACGTGGAACCCTCTTTGATTTATTATTCTGTTCCGATAGGATATCACTCGCATCACTGAGAAGTCTTTTCTGGCTTTGCACGTGTGCTGTTGGAAGTTTAATTTATATTACGGTTCTCTAGTCTGATAGGAAGAAGCAGTGGCAAAGTTTACTAAAGTCAACATCTACTGCTGTTCACAAAATCTGCTACACTGGGGTAGGCGGAAAAATAATTTGGTTTGACACAACTTAGCAAATCCATTCTGGACAGTGTTCATCTTTAAGTAGATTTCAGTGTACACAAAGAGTGTGTATTTGCTTTAGTAGTGCCTAGGACCTGAAGTTAACCTGAAAGGTCTAATTATTGGCTTCTCCTTATTTTCCTCTTTTAACTTACACATTGTCATAAATTTATATATGTAACAGGATTTAGTTTGCTACCAACACATGCACACTAAAAGTGTTAGCAAGCAAGGAAACGAGTCTGTAAATGTCTGAAAACTGACAAAACTGAAAACTGTGGCTATGGATGGCCCCAGGCAGAATTTTTTAAAAGTCCTGGTACTGCTCAGAGCCATCTTCTAGCTCACAGTGTGCCCAAAGGACAGCTCAGACATGACCAGACTATGCTCGGTGAGTCTTAGGTGGGGGAACGCTTACATGGATATTGCCAGCTACCTTAAATCCTGGTGTCATGCAGAGCTGTGCTGAGTGCTCAGCAAACTAGTGAATTGACCTCAGCGCGAGGGCTCCACGCATCAGTGCTTTCAGGAGCTCACATCTTGCTGCACTTGGTAGTCCAAGTAGGTGGGCATTCTTGAAGTCTTGCAGTTACTGCCATATCTAAAACCAGTCTGAGCATATCTGAAGAGATGATATTTGTCTTGGGGTCAAGTATCTTTGGCGCAAATCTCTTTATTTACAAGACCTGCTCTTCCAAGTACAGGAGAAATCAACTGTAGAGAGACAATATCCTGCCTTACAGTCCTCCTGTGTTCCCAGCCACGACACTGTCTGCAAAGCCTTTCCCTTACCCTTTTCTTAGCTCCTTGTGTCCATACTCTCTCAACTGAGCAGAAGCTCCCCACTCTCTGTTTCTGTATACTATATTTTTTCCCATCGCAGCTGTCCTACATTCACCCTCCTTTCTTTTCCGCAATCTCCCTCCCAAGGAAAGGCCAGCCAGAAACAATGTTGTTCAAGAGCTTCCAATCCCGATCAACTGTACTGTCACCTCAGTTCTTACAAGTGTGCTTCACATCTTTTACAGCTACCTGAAAAGCAGTGGTTAAGTGCGGTGTCAGTGATCTCTACCCCACCTCTTTGTGCTGTGTAGTTTTGGTTGCAAAATCTGTGAAAGAGATGCATAGAAAATTGAATATTATATGTTGACCAAACGAAGAATGCTCTTTGAATAAGGCTGAAAGACCTGGTCAAGACTATGCTAGCTTTTTTCTCGAGCTGAGGTCAGTCTTTGAGTGGAACTCAGCTGAAATTATGGATCAAAGCTGTTATAAAATTGTATAGGAATGGCTCTTACAGCCGTTGCAAAGACTTTGATAGAAGATTTGGGAATGGTGCAGGTAGTAACACTCACATTGTACATGTGGCTCATTTAAAATCCAGATTTTAAATAAAGCTGAACCTCATAAGAGCCTCTCTGATACACCATTAAATGTGTCCTGACCTATTTCTTCTCTGAGCTTCTTGCTACGTGAAGTTAACCATGTCAGGTATCCTGACCTCCACTTGAAGTTATGGGTTGCATGTCACAAAATCTGCCTTCCTTTTACAAGGACTCTGTTAGTGCCTAGTGGAAAATCTTCCATGAGATGCTGCAGGGGCAACAAATTACTGGAGTCCACGTGACAGCTTTTAGTCCCAGATGTGTTTGGCACTTCTTTCCCTCAGCACTTGTAAATCAATAGATTATATGACACAAATAAGTTTAGAAGAAAGGTGAAGCACAGGACTTCATCCACAGTGAGTACTTCAAAGATCCTATAGCACTGTAGCACCACACAACTTTTATTTATGTGAGACTGGTCATCCCAGTTTTAACCTTGGAACTTTGGGTCACGCAGCCTTGTCTTGATCACCTGGTTACTTCAACAAGCAAAGCCCAATCATTTACGTTGGAGATGGGATCTAAGATCACAGGTCTCTCACATGTGTGTTCTGCAATTAATCCCATTAGCTGAAAAACAACCACAAAAAAAAAAAAAAAGCTCATTGCACTTCTGGGAAAATGCTAAGGATAGTAACATTATACTCAGAAGCTGGAGGACTTGTTTTCATAAGGAATTTGTAGGTCTTTGCCAAAGAGGCAAAGAAGGTAAATCGGATGATGAGGATGTCTGAGCAATGACATCAAGCACACAATCCCTGGAGTCAGGAGGCAAGCTGGTGATAAAGTCAGAAGGAGACAGGCTTGGCAAACTGCATCATGCCTATGCCAGCTTGTGCTGGTGCACACGGTGAGGTTTTGGTCTTGTGCTTTATAGCGTGATGGACAGGGGCTGAGTTAATGAAAGGGGTAGTGAAAAGGGGACCTAGGGAAAGATCATGTGCAGGATGGAATTTATGGTACTATTTGTTTTGTGATTTAATTGGAAGGACTGAAAGCAGGAATTTTATATGCTCCAAAGGGAATATTTGCTCCCTGTGGGATTTTTTTGGTTTTGGTTTTGTGGGTTGGGTGTGGGGTTTTTTTTTTAATTTTCCAAAGGGAATGACTGCAGGGTTTCTGGGCAGTGAGTTTAGAATTTTGATCCTTAAGAAAATGAATCAGTTCCAGATTAAGGGAGATATAGCAGCCCCCAGTTTGGATCAAGATCAGATTTAGCCCAGTGTTGTACTGTGGCCAAATCAGTCTTATGTGACCAACTGTGTTTATTAACTTGTCATTCTCTTGGATGCTCGGTTTGCTTTGAGCTCTTGGCCTTGTCTAAATGCTCAGCTGAGATTATAGGCCCTCACGTGATCTGTACCCTATCTAAACTAGAAGTCAGGTATGAATCTGTATCAGCAAAGAAGGAGGTCAGTTCAGTTGATTGGTGAGATCGGTCAGTTGATTTGTCAAATAAGAGTTGGAAGAAAATGATGGCTTTGCATCAGTTTAGCATTAATGCATCAATCTGTTAAAATCCTTAAAATCTTTCTTTCAATATATATTAGTGGGATCCCACAGAAGGAGATGCAGCAGAAATGTATCTCAGTAGATGCTTTGACATGACTGCAGTTAAGTATCTTGTAAGCGGTAGGGCATTTTCCTAGGACCATATAAATTAGAGAATCGGAAGCCAGGCATGTCATCTAGTCCTGTCCCTGCCAGTGCAACGTTGTATGACATTCACTGTGGTAGCTGTTGAGAACTTTTAGGACTACATTATGGCAGCAGTCCTTGTGTTTGCGGTGACACAGCCCCAAATAGGGGAGGGAAGAGGCTGTGCCAGTACAAACACAGCAGGTAATCTGTTTAGTCCCTTTAGCCCTCTCACTCCCTGTAAGCTTATACCTATATTAAAGAATATTATTAACATCAGATGCTTGTCCTCTCCCCCTCTGCCACAGGGAAGTGTGCAACCAACTGTGTATCTTCTTTTGAAACGGATTGCTTGTTTTCTCTTTGCACACACAGTGCAGGTTAGTGGATATTTATTTTAATGTTCATATGACAAAGTATTTATGTGCAAAGTCCCAGGGCTTGCCTGTATAATAACTGAATGCTGTCTCATAAAGTTTAATACTGAACTGCACTTACAGTTTCATACTGTGTTTGTTCAACTACTCTCAAGAATGTTTCTCCTTTCTTTTGGCAGGCCAGGCAATTTTTCTGCAGACTGGCACAGTTTGTGGGCACCCCAGGTGGCTTGGCCTGAGCAGATTGTGCTGACTTGAGACCAGGAAGGGCTTTCAGGTAACCACAGGTGAATCCATCAAGAAGAAGTTGGAGGATGTTACATGCAATTTTGGGGCCTTCTCCTCCCTGGACTGACTTCTGTCTGTGCTTTTCTCTGTCCTCTTTCTGATTTTGTCCAGTGGAGGATTGTAGAGAAGAGTTTGTTTTCTACAGCTCTAACATTCTTTGACTCTTGCGGACTCACCTCCACATTTTAGGGTAGCAGAGTGGTCAGAAATGCCACATTGTCATCCCTCAGATACGTCCCAAGGAAACTGATGGGCCAAAGTTGTTTCTTACCAAGGTGGTGGAACTGGATGGCCAATAGTCGAACGGTCAGCAGCCAAGTGTCTCTTCTGACAGCCAGCTCTACTGGATGCGTGCATAACTGCGTGAAACCAAGCAGTGACTTGCAGACCGTGCTGAGAGGTCTCATCACCAGCCCGCTGGCCAAACACCGAGAGACTCTGGGGAACCCGAAGACGGAGACTTCACAGTTTCACGAAGATGAACTCCTTTAAGTTCCTGTGCTTATGGGTTCTTGTTCTGGCCACCTTTCACAAGTTTTCTAGTTTATTGTTTGAGGCTGATAATACCTCAAATATGTCAAGTGTTGCTTTTTCTCCTCCAGTAGTTACATCCCTTTCTTCGCCTTTCCAAGGGCACTCTCCTCAACTTTCCTTCTCTCTTTCTTTCTTTCTGTTCTTCTTAAGGAGCCTTAAATCCTCCAGTGTCAGTTGCGCTTTTTTTTTGTTATTAACTTGAGGAAGGTTTAGTCACGTGTTACTTGTGCTAACAGTTTCTCATACTAGCTGCAGGCAGCTTGGCCTACACTGTACCTGCACATACCACAGGATATTGGTTCAGCAGCAGGAGCACTGAAGCCACCAAAGTGGTAGCTGTGCTGGTAGAAGCTAATACATGCTGCAAGTTAGGTGTTCATCCATATGGATGGCCTATTGCTGGCTCTGCGTGCTGAAGTACGTGGTCCTCCTGGAGCCTACTGAGTTCCTGTCTTAGCCAGAACTGCAGGAGCATAGTAAGCGTAGGCTTCCTCCTTCTGCATCTTAGAGAAGGCGAGAAACTGCTGAGAAAAGCAAGGGAAGAAAATGACAGAAATATTAATAAAAAAGGTTTTCAATTGCCTAGTTTACTTTTCCCTGTCCCAAAGCAGCTGTAAAAATAAGACCATATCTTTGGAAGATATATGTACATTTATCACACCATTTCTATGACAGCAGGCAAGTCTTGACTACCCTACAGGCAATTGATAAAAGGATTTTCCAAGCCACAAGGACTGGTTAGAGCATCTTGAGCCTCAAGGGACCACAGGGATCATCGGTAACACTTTTTGTCTAGTGCACTGTGGGTACACATGGAGACTCACGATACGTACACATCGGTGGGCTACATTCACAGTTTTGGATCTTCCCATTCTTCATTTGCAGTTTTAACTTGGTGCTTATTGCAGACAATAAAATATAGCAGAAAAAACCCCCAGCTCTTCTCATGTTTATATTTATACCATTTAACCTTTGGCTAGAAACTTCATGGGGTGCATTTTCAAATACCAGCACATGGGAATACCCACAAAAAATAGGCAGACATGCTTATGCACATGTAAACCAGCACTTTTTGCTTATACCAGAGTTGCTTTCAAGTTCATAAATATTAGGCCTGAAGGATGAAATAAACTTCCCTCTGGAAGGTCTAGCACAAACTCAGCATTCAAGCCTTGTTAAAGCCCTATTTTGAGAGCTTTAGTAGTATTAAATGTTGCAGGAGCCTCATGCCACATCTCTACAAGGGGAGCGGGTAGAGTTCATTCACTGTGAAGTAATGCTTGTGTTAATAGTTACAGGTAGGGTGACTGGGAATCCATGCCTGGAAAATCTGTGATCTTGCTGATTTCAGTGCCCTCTCTGGCATCCTGTGAAAGATCTCACATGACAGCTCTGAGGGCGGCTGGATCCCTTGCCGGTCAGCTGCTCCCTTCAGAAAATTCTTCTCCAGATATTCCCTGGACAGCAGAAATCCTCATCAAAACACCCGTCAGAAGGGAAAGAGCAGCAGTGCCGTGAAACCAGCCTGAGGTATGTCTGTAAGTGCCCTCATTTCAGATAAGCGCATCAAAACCACTTCTAGGTCAGTAGCATGAAACCAGTAGAACATTGCGGCATGGAGCTCAGCTTGAGCTGTTCTGTTCATTTGTGGGGTAGGGTTTGAAGCCTAGACGGAACCCCATGCTGCTGCAGGTAGCTAGGCACCAGCACTTAGGGTAATGAGCTTGAAGGCACCATCCAGGGGGCAGGAACATGTATTGAGTATCTATCTCCCTGACATCCCTGGGATCAATCAGTAAGCAATATATAAATGAGTCTTTGTGCAAGGGACACCACGTTTACGAAAGGCATCTGGTGTGCAGCTTAGGCAAAACGTGCGTGGCTAATGCCACGGAGGTGAGGGCGGCACGTTCTCGTGTGTGCCGCAGGGCTTACGCGTGACCTTGGAAAATGCCTGCATCTGGGCAGGGCTGCGCGTGTCGGCAGCAGCACCCTCCTCGCTTTCAGCATTCAGACGCTGCAAGATCAATGTCCCCTGGGGAACACGATTTTTTAGATATGCTCCTCAGGCCGTGCTTGATATACATAGCGTTAGCAGGCAGCTCATGAGGCAGCTCTGTAAGCAAGAGGTAGGCAGGTCAGGGAATTCACTCTGCTGATATGAGACCGTGTCTGAGGCCGTATTTGAGACAGAATTGGTCTGGGTGTAGCACAAAGCTCTTCTCGGGGCCCACTTCCCTAGCTGCTTGCAGTGTCCAGCTCTGGAGGAGCCTCCCACCCTACTGTCACCATGTCCCAAACAGTAATTTCAGGCAGCCTGGCCTAGCAGAGTGGTAGACTTCAAAATGGTGCCAGGGTATGATCAATAAACTGCTGGGTGCCTGCAGGAAGGGCAAGGAAGGCAGTGCTGGGAACGGTTGTGGAGGACATTGCCAAAAGCACGAGGTGACCTCCATCACGGCTATGCCAAGGTGTCCCCCCAGGCAGCGGAGAGATACCCACAAAATCCCGACTGGATCGTGCCCCACAGCTCCCGTTCCCTGGATGGACTCTCATTTTCTGGGCAAGTGAGCACCGCCATCTTGTCGTCACCAGCCCAAAGTGCTGTTACCAGTCGGTCAGGAGAGCTGACAGACCTCTTGGCAGCAGGAGGCAGCCCTGGTGTGGCTAGAGGCCGCTGGGCTGGGCTGTGGGGGAAGAGGTGATGGCTACTTTTCTCTTTGTTTCAGTCGCTGGAGAGGAAGGATGCTCTGCCTGCGCCCTCCTGGGGACCGGGCAGCGAGTTCCTGGAGGGGGGGGTGAGCAGGGCTGGACTTCCCGCTGCTGAAGCAAGTCTTCGAAGGTTCGTCTTCTTTCCATTCTTCTTCTGACTGCCAAAAGTCACAAGCATGTGGTTCAGCCCCTGCTGTGAGACAAGATGTCCACGTCCCATTGGGAGGCGGACATGTGAGGTTATACTCCCTTTAACTTCACTCCTTCCCCGTCCATGACTACCCAGCCCTCCTCCGGCTCTCTCCTGTATTCCTTCAGTGACTTGCTTTATGATGCTCCCGTAGCAAGTCTTGCTGCATTCAGGGAACTGAATGGGCAAAAAGCTGGAGAAAATTGTTCCCTGTTTTGCCCTGACAGGGTTAGTTTCCTGCCCACTCTGTTTTCTGCATCAGCTCCCTGTGGGGTGACAGGAGCGGGAGGGAGCAGTGGGAGCAGCCTGGCCCCATGGGTGGCACTTCGCTATCCCATTGCTGTAGCTGCAAAGGGACAGCACAGCCTCTGTCACCCTTGGGGAGTGTGTCTCAAGACAGACCATCTCCCAGTTCCTCCTGGGGTGAGGGAAGGAACCACAGCTTGTTGGGGCAGAGACACCCCAAACCTGTGTGAGAGAGCGAAGAGAGCAGCTATGTCTGTGGGTACACACAGCAGATTTTCTTTCGTTGCTGCTTATCATGGAAAGTTGGGAAGTGGAGCGTCCCCAGGGTATTTTTGACCATGAAGGCCTTCTTGCTCACCAGTAACCTAATCCCCACGAAGGCAGGGATTCCTAAATACTGATGTGCAGAGGGTAATGTCTGGTGCCATTCTTTGCGTCAGCCTTTTTAACTCACACAGCAGCTCACCATGGACCCTGAAAACTGCAAGCATAAAAAACAATGCCAATGGACACGTGAAATGTACAGAATAAAAATGGAGAAAAGTAAATTGTGTTTCCGAAACTTAGTGAGGTCTCAGATGTTGATTGAGATAACTTTAGTTTTTGATAGTGCTATAGACAGTTTAATTTTCCCATTCTCATACCTTAGCAAAATCTTTCTGTGTATGATGTCCCTTGTACTTTGACAGAACATCTACGCATTAAAAGAACCCCTTTTTTTCAGTTTAATGGAAGCACATCTCACAG
The DNA here is from genome assembly GCA_013401315.1 of Balaeniceps rex. NCBI lineage: Eukaryota > Metazoa > Chordata > Aves > Pelecaniformes > Balaenicipitidae > Balaeniceps > Balaeniceps rex. The sequence continues at coordinate 29,011 of VYZW01006511.1, forward strand.
TAATTTTATTTATTTCGTACTTGTCAAGTACGAAATTTTTTGTCAAAAAAACCCTCTCTCCCAGGAACAAAAATCTCCCAGGACAACGGAAAGGCTGCATCGGTTTTTCCCTTGGTTGCAGAGCTCATTTTTTCCTGTAATTGGATGTTAACACCTCTGACACTGTGACAGATATCAGAGGCGACGCTCTGGCACCATCCCGGCGGATCGGTAGCTGAGGCAAAGTCAGAGCTGTAACGTATGCTTCTGACTTCGGGTTTCAGTTTCCCAGGAAAGGACCATGCCAGGATATTTCCTCTTTCCTCGGAGGTGTGGGGAGCAGAATCAGGAGAGCGCTGGCCTGACGGTGCCTGGCTGCGTCAGGTCTCCAGAGCTTCAGCGTATTTCCCGGTGCCGCAGGGATCCAGCTGCAGAGTTTAAGATCCAGATGTGTTCGGGGATGCTCGAAGTGAGATGAGTTCACCTGAGTTCAAAAAGCTCACTGCATGTTTTTAAATAGGTGTACGTCAAAGGCTTTGTAAGGTCTTTTTTTAAAGAAATGTGTGTATGCGTGTAGAGTCCATGTACTCACATGTGGTTATATGTATTTCAACCTAAACTCAATTTCTCTTAGGTGTATGTATGGTCAGGAGCATTGAATGGGATAGCGGGGCTGTTCCAGGAGGGTTATACATCTTAAGTGCACTGAGGTAAGGGAACAGATTACTCCCAACACTTTCAGGATTCTTCTATACAGTAAAGTCAAAGGATTTTAGGAAAAGTTGCTGAGGGAGGCTGGGAAGCTCCAGGGTACAAGAATAATTACTTGTGAAGAGTTGCACCCTCTGATAGAAATAAACGCTCCCAGGCTTTTTTAAAATAAGAAATAATCTTAAATATGAAGACCCCTAAATGCATCTGCAGCTTATTAAACAGCTGCTTTCCAAGCCATATTTAACTGAAGAAGGGATTACTTACAACTACATCACAGCCACATCAGATCCAAAGGAGTTTGCTGCTGGGGACCAAGGTCAAACATAAGCTCTTAAGCACATCCATAACTTGAGCATACCATGCATTACTTGATGCTTTGAGCTACACATGCCCGAGTGATAAGCCAGATCTGTGCCACCATGAACTTTATTGAATTAAAATTGGGGGCGCTGGCTTAGTGAAATAAAATCATTGGATTAGGAGGCCTAGTTTGTGTAGGGAACTTTATTCTAACAAACAGGATTGTGTTTCCATTCCAGCACAAATGTGTCCCATTGTGCTAGGCATTACAGCAGATGTATATTAAAGTCTGTAATTCAAAGGATTCGTCACCTCCGTATTCTCCTTCCCTGCGTCTGAAGGAGGAGGCAAAATCCCTGTCCAGATGGGACATCTGCAACTGCATGTCTGCAACTCCATGGGATGAAAGGACACACAGCCGTGCTATGCTCAGTTCTTTAAGGGCAAACAGACATGGTCCCCACTCTGGAAAACTCAACACCACTTGAGTCAATGAGAGAAAGTAACTGACAGTAGAAAGGTGGAAAAAAAAAATCACAATTGCTTAGGTACCAATTCAGCAGGCTCGGAAGGGCCAGAGTCTCTGGTCTGCTAAGGCCATGTTACATTGTAGATGCAATAAGTAGTGCACTTGGGCACTTCTTAGGTGTGTTTAAATTACGTTGTGACTCGTTCTTGGTCATGGCTTTCCATCAGGGAACCACGCTTACCTTTCCACAGGGCACCAATAAGCCTGGTGCCTGGATTCTTCAGCCACCTGACAGAGGTGCCTGGGCAAGGTGGTGTGACTGCTTCTCTCCATGGTCCAACAGCCCAGCAGAAAAAGAGGCCTGAGTTAGAAATGCCATGATAGCCACGACAACTAATTAGGCACCTGGTCAGAGGTCTAAATGCAGGTCTTTAAAGCAGGGAGAGGACAAGATTAGAAAAGCTCCTGTTTCTGTGAAAGGAGTCTTTGCTCATGTAAAACTGTGCCAGTGGACTTTTCTAGCCAAGAAGTGAGGACAGTGTCCTGGAAACACAGCAGGGTAACAGGGAGGATGGGAAAAAATGGGCGAGAGGTGACTTCTCAACATCTCTATGCTGTCCATGTACAATATAAATGTTCTGGATCTGGGTACTCCTGAATCTGGCTGGAGAAGGGGTGGCTGCAGCACTCCCACAGAGGACAAGCCCACAAAACAGGCTTTGTTCCTGGTGTGCGAGTACCCCATTGAATTGTTTTAAATGAGTCAGCTGCAGGACTCTTGGCAGGTTGGGACCCTCCGTGCCAGCACAGGACGGTGCATGGAAGCAAGAACGTGGTTCCTCTTCTTCCTCCATCACCACAAAATGTCCTGCTTCCATTGAGGGGGAGCTGCTGGCTGGCTGCACCAAGGGTGTCTACTTCTTGATGTGGAGGTGGGTGCTACGCTGCCAAGCTCCCCATAAGCCCTGGCTTGCTGGTGGCCCCCATCCTGCAGAGCTCCCGGGAACCAGCTCAGGTGCCCGTGCAGGCTGTCCCCTCCCACCCCATGGAGGGTTGAGTAGGTCAGGTCCAGGATCAAGCGATCGACGTTGTGATGCTTGACTCAGGAGGGTCTCAGGGCTCATTGGAAACTCAGCCTGAGGTAATTAGGCCTTGAAGACAGCAGGTCAGAAATATCCCATCTGGCTCTGGGTGGCATGGCCAGAGACCAGGACCAGGAAAGCTCACCTCTCACCCTTCTGTGCTTGGGCAGCTCCTCACCCAGCACACACCACAAGGTTTGTGTTAGCCATCTGGAACCCTGTCCAGGTGTCCCCTGCCCAGCCCCGCCTTGTCTGCTGAGGGGTGACGGAGGAAGGATTTCCTTAATGATTTTTCCTAATTTATTTTGGCTCTGCCAAAAGGCCTGTTGCTTTGCATTCAGCTCTTGTCATTGTTCCTCAGGATTAATAACCGGAGCAGGTTCTCCCTGCAAGCGCTGGGCACCGTTCAGGTTAACCCGACGTGCTCAGCCAGGGTCAGCTCTGGCAGCAAGGGCAGAGCCTGTGAGGGTCATAGCCTCCGTCCTTCGTATCACCAACGGGGACACAAAGCGAGGCAGTCCCTGACCTTTGCTTCTCTTCTGTCCCACCTTTCAGCAATGCTGCAGAGCCCAAATTATATGAAAGGGACCTTTCTAGAGACAGGGGACACCAGTCATTTAAATGTTTCCGATAAATTGGTACTCACAATGGAAAAAATGAATACCATATTTATATTCAGAGATCAGAGGAGTGGAACAAGCACAGAAGCTCTCTTATTAAACAATCATCAGCTCAATGTTAGTATTATATATATTATATAAAACATTACACATGTATGTCATTATTTCCCTCTTATACTTAACAGTTAGTTTCTGATTTTTCTTCCCCTGGATGAGGCAGGCTGTTGCTATCATGCTATCTTTATGATTTCTAACTTGGTTTCTGCAATGAAATGAAAAACCAGTCCTCACTTTGCAAACACGTGGTCATGCTTCTTAAAAGAAACAGTGTCATGCTCAGAGTACCAAGGCTGTAATTCAAGTTGCTGATCACAAACTGCCGAAGTCATTTTTCTTTCAGGTTACTGCCTTGCACTGAACCTGAAGATTGACTTACAATTTGTTGGACTGTCCAGGGTATCTGTTACTGTTAGGAAGAGCGATTAGCAAACACTGGCAAGCCATTCGCCTAAATAATAGGTCACTTTTACTCACTGGTGATTTTAAATGAAAAGATGAACATCACACACGACAAGCTCAGCTGTATGCATGTTTTTCCTCAGTTGTTTATTACATATTGGTTAGTAGCAGATAAGAATTTTGATGTTTTGTGAGCTGTAATTTACAACCAACGAATCAAAGATCCTTATTAAAGGAGCTTCTGAGCATAGAAGCAGGTCTTCTATTCAGAGCAGCACAGCCAGATGTTAAATTAGAAGTGCAAAAGTAAACCTTTAAATATCTGTGAGTTAAGTAGTACATTTGCAGAAATCACCCCTTTCAACTGAGGCTATATTTGTTTTGTCAATCATTTAAAAAAATTGAAAATGGCATTGTTTTTAAGGGATTTTATGCTGCTTTGGCTACTTCCAGTTGACTCTGGTAGCTTTGGCTGTTGCTGTCCTGGTCCCGGGTAGCAGCTGGCTGAAAAGAGCTGTGCTGCGATGCTCAAAATAGTCATGCCAGCATTGCTCTTTGAAGATGCATTTTGTCACCAAGAACTAAGGCAATGACTACCTGGTCCCAAATTCTCCCATCAGTCGAGCAGCAGAGAAATGTTTTTCTAGTCAGACAACACACAAACCGGTGATACGGCTTGATGCTGGAGGAGGGTGGCAGGTGCCACAGGGAATGTTCTCAGACAAGTCTTCCTGCTTTTACAGGTGTTCCGCAGCACGTGAGGCCCGTTAGATGGTAGCCTTTAGAAAAGAGCACTTAGCAGTTCAGTGTTGAAGGGGAAGGCTTGAAATGATGGAATAGCTTGAGTGTGCATGGGGGAGTTGACAAGAGGGCGCAGAGGCAACCTTACCCTCGTTAGCAACATCTTAAACCACAGAGAAGGAATGTCCTTTCTCAAGTTTCCTGCACAGATGCTGGAGATAATTCTGAGTCTATAAAACTTTGCTGGATATAGCTCCGTTTGCAGGATCTCATTCCAGGTTTGAGGAGCGAGTACATTCTCGTCCGGTCTTCAGACTGATGCAGTTTGGAAAAACAAAACGTGCCAAAGCAAAGTTTCCTTCCATGTGGTCCTCTGTCAGGATAGATGTCTGCGCCAGTGGTGACATACACACTTTTCAGTTTAGAAACAGTTTTGAAATTTAGTGGGGGTGGGAGTAAGGTATGTCTACCTATGCTATTTATTCTCGTTAAATGAGCATTTACCCTGTAATCTCGCTGAGAAGCACAGTTTAACTCAGAGGACACTCAACACTTACTGTTCCCTGTGAAACTTGTTGGCTCGTAAGGGATTGGAGCAACTTCTTGCTGTGTAAGTCTGAGTCTAGTGAGGCACCAAGGGATACAGGAAGGGGGCAAGTAATCCCAGCTCACACTCAAACACATTTGCAGTTGTCATTCAGCAAAGTGCTTGCATATATTTTTCAATTTAATCTTATTGGATTTAATGGGATTTGGAATTAATGACTGTGCTACAGCTGAGTGATCTTCTGACTTGGAGCTTCAACCAGAGGCTGTACAAAAACAAACTGTGCAAACCTGCTCTCACCCTTGCACCCAGGCCCTGCATCTGTAATCCACTGCTCATCACAGACCTCAATAAAATGAAGACTGCATCTCTTTGGTGGTCTTGAAGAGCAAAGAAACATCTGCCAGGAATGGTTTAGGTATAGCTGCTCCTGCCCTGGGCTGCAAGAATGGCCTTCTACAAGCAATTGCAACCCAATTTTCTGAGACTTCTAGGAAATTATGCGACGTGATGGTTAGACTATTACATGGATGACAAGTACAGCTATTAGTTAGTAGTAGCCAACATTAAAAATAATGATATTCATTATGCAGATTTTTCTGTAGCTCTTAAACCTTTTTAAGTTTACCTAGACATCTTCCCCAAGAAGAGATTGGAGGAAAGAGAATCCTTTTCAGCTTACTGATTGAGAGGACATACTTGCCATCTCATTTTATCTGTTATTTCTCCCAAGGGTTGACACAGACAGAAAAAAGGTCTAAACCACAAATGGCAATTGTAAGCCCTACTTGGACAGCTAAATCCAAACATATATCCTGTGAATTCCACCCTACACTGCCGCTTGGCTCTGGCAAAATCTACCCTGTAGCTCTGTTTCCGTAGTAAAATCTCCATCTCATCAGTTGCTGGCCATAGTTACAATTAGTCAAATCCAAGTGCTGTTGTCCAAGCACAAGACCTGATGGATTTCCCAAAAAGACGCTTTCCCATCTATTTCACCTTGCAAGGGGAAGACCTAAGTTTAAGTCTACCCCTCGCCTCATGTCATACTTTGCTGCTGACAGCCTGGTTGAATGCGTCTATGGCACCCTTCTCTAGGTAACAGGGGATGCTCAAGCCTCTTCATACAGGGGGTACAGTTACAACAGGAGGGACTGTGAAAAACTGACTTAAAAATAACCATCAGCCTGTAAGCCGGACTGCCATTTTGGGAGGTAAGAGAAGGGTGGTACAGACAGTTGCACCCATAAATCATCTAACTGCGGATAAAAAGGGGCTTTCAGTGTCCCAACTCTTGTGCTTTTGTCAGTGAGACAGCTTTATTTTCAGGAGTCAGGCTTGTATCTTCCCTTAAAATTTTGTATCTTGGCTCCTCCTATAATCAGCAGAGATCTGGTTGATACAGTCAAAGGAGCCTGGAGGGTGATTCAGATGCCCTACCAGCATGGATGGTCTTCAGTTCCCTTAACATTGGCTCCTTGTGCCATTTGATACTCCAGGGCAGATGAGACATCTGCACGGGGTTGGCAGACATGACGCAAGACGGAGAAAGCCCATGTTCTTTTTGGTGCAGCAACAGGATGCCAACCGGGATACTCCACACCACCTAAAATAGCATTAGACACCTTATTTTAGGCAACTGAATCCTGGTTTTAGAGAGATTAATTACTTCTAGATTCATCGATTATACAGAATATATCTCAGTGGATAGGAGTGAACCGAACTCCCACATTGTTTGCCTGAATTTAGGTGCTCTCACCTGGAATCGAATCTCCTCCCCCAGCAGGATTAAGTGGCTTAAATATGGGTGTCTACTACAATCTTGGGTACCCCACCTGGACCCCAGCCACCGCTGCAGGAGGGTGAGGGTCTCCCAGCAGTGCCGAGTCTTCTCGGTCAGCCCCACGCAATTACTCTGGACATGCCGAGGTGTCTCAGAGGGCTTTGGACACCTGTACTGGGGCCACTGCATCCTGCCTGTAGTGTCTTGAAGGTGGCTGGTGAGAGCCAAAGTCTGCACTGATGTTGTTTACAAGACTTTCGTCACGTCTGCTGGCTGTGATGGCTTCACCGCTGGCTCGCAAGGGCAGCACCGATTCTCTCCATGTTGATTTTGCGCTACGTGCTTCTTTCTGGATTGAAAAGTACATCGGAGGCTGATGCTGAAATTTCCATTTTTTATCCTACAGTTCTCTGACCTGGTGACCCCAGCAAAGTAATACAAGCTGTGCCTTCTCACACTAACAGCATCCCATCACGGATCCCCCAGCGCTTTCTTATTAGTTAGAGCTGCGCTGCTAGGTTTTTGTATTTTTAACTGCCAACCCAGACCTCAGGAGAGATTTGTGAATTTTACTTCAATATTCAGTGGTTTGAAGTTATTTTTTGGTATCAGCACAGACTTTGCAGAGTGGCACCATGTGTCTGAATAATTCAGATAAAATTTATCAGTGGAGTACACAAGCTTTGTCTGCCTGCCTTTTTGGGTGAGAAAAAAACTTTACTGTGCTGCTGTGCACAGTAGTAAAGGGGTAGAGACAGCAGAGAGTGAGAGAAATCTTGACCTGCACTGGAGCTGTGACAGGAGGGGCTAAACTAAAGAAATTAATGGGGATCATCCCCAGGCGAAGGAGGAGAGCTTGAATGTCTTGCCATAGTTAATTGTGCACAGTGTCTCCTCTGACTTTGCGGAGATTCACTTGGGAAATATACAGAATTGTCTTTGCATGTAAATACTCTTAAATACTCTTGTGTGTGAGCATGTCTTTCTATTGTGAGACAGCAATTCACGAAGTTCCAATCTCTTACTTTATCTCAGTGAGCAGGTGTAAGGATAACAAACTCCCTTCCAATGAACCCCTAATGCCATGTTGCCGTTTCATGTCAGGTGAAGAGTAGCGGGGATAAAAGGAAACCTCAGTGCCGAGATGATGGAAGGTTTCCATTGTCAGCTCCAGACACAACCACGTGAGCAGTACAGGAGAGCAAAGACAACACCTAAACTCAGATTGGTTTGGGTAAACCTGTTATTTGAGATCCCTGAACCCTATCCCAGCCGTTTCAAAAATGGAAACTTTACATTAACAGTTTGCACAGGGACAGGCAATAAACATCCAGAACATTTTTATATTTGTGGATAAATGCGAACTTACCTTCTCTCTCACTAAAATAATCATTTAACTTAAGGAGATAAATTCTGCTCCCCCTTAGCCAGTTTTCAAACTCAACTCACCTTGTATAATCCAAGGGATTCCCTGGCATCAAAATTCAGAAGCACCATTTTTTTTGAAAAATGAGCAGTTTTAGTGCAAACCAGGAGGCTAAAAGCACAGAAACACCCTGCATACGTGCAGGCTTTCCAGGACAGCAAATTGTCTTTCCCTGGTACTTGATTCAGTTGAACCAATTCACAAGTTATCACTTGTGGGGGAAGAAAGAAGTAGCAACTCCTTCAGACGGGGGCGGGGGGGGGAACCAGCAAAAAAAACCCACTTTCTGTAGCAAGATTCTTGTAAAGGACTCCCCTTCCCTTCAGTTTGTAGAAAGGAGATGGGGACAGAAGAGTTTATACAAGGACAGTGTAAGTGTATGGATGCTTCCAGAGCCCCAGGCACGAGTCCGGACCATCCTCATTCCCTGGCTCTCTCAGCTTCTCACCAACACTGAACTATCCATGTTCAGCACATACTTGACTTCCAGTGGGATGAGTCTGCTCACAGTGTTAAGATATTGAATTTCTTTGTTGGTGGCATTTAAATCTAGGTTTAAGACTTAGAGCACCACGTATTGCCCTGAGGCCAATTGGGGTGGTCCCGGAAGAGCATCTGGTTCCCACCATCAGCATCAGTTACCAACAAATGCCTAANTCACGTCCTTCCCAGCGCCTGCGTGACATTGCAGGATCTGGTCAGCAAGGACTGAAAAAAAATGTCACAAGTCTATTTGCAATAGATACCTCCGTGAGCCCACAGCAGGAGGACCAACAGCTGGGTGAGAATTACGTCCACAAGCAATGGGCAGGCACGCCAGGCTGCTCGTCGCCTCCCGAAACCCGCAGGTGCAGGAGAAAGCCTTGTCTTCCAGCAGAAGAGGAGCTTTACTGATGGGACATGCAGGGTCCGGCACTGACCATGTTCAAATCCAAGTGATAAATCAGCGATGCCTCAAGCACCTGCCTACAAACATCTCAGTCAGCATGGGAACAACAGGAGACTGCAGTGAAAGAGGGTGCAGCTGCCTTAACTCACGCAGACACTGGATATACCCACAGTAATTAATACTACAGAAATAATGTACTTAAAAGCCAGCGTTACCACACAGAGTTATGCAAGTTACAATTACACATTTTGCAAAAAGTTGAGCCATATTAATTACAAGAAGAAGTCTTGTTCATAGCAGACAATGTCTCTTGTCTTTGCTCCTACTTGTCTCTGCTCCTGTCTTCCTTTTGGCTACATCATGTTTTAGACAGACTTTGCTGAAGATCGAGCTGCTACCACCTGAACCAAGATGACTGACTGGAGTTGCTGAAATCTTAGATCAAGCACCTGGGCCAAAGAAGATGTGTTATTATAAGTGAGTCTAATACTGCAAAGCTCAGTTCTTGTTTATTTATTTTTTAAAGCCTTTGTAGTTGGCAGTTGTTGCAGGAAAAAGGGCTCAGCTCACGTGGTACTACCACTAACCACATTCTTTAGAAGAGCTGCATTGCAGAACAGGCGATAATTAAAACCAAAATAAGACTATTATTCTTCTAATTGAATTTCACAACTCATGCATGGATAACTGCACAGGAAAGCATTTACTATATAGCACCCACAATAACTGCTTCCATATGAAACAGCTGGAGAGGGCTCCTTGCAATCTTAGCAATAAGTTTCAGTACTTGACCAGACAGAGAAATAACATAAAAGCATCCATACAACAGCATGGTGTTCTTGTGGAGATATGTGAATAATAATTTCCCTGCAGAAAGGCATCACTCAGAGCAGCAACAGAGAGGAGGTCACCTCTGTTCACACAGGCATCAGCATCGCTCTCCGCCACCCAGGCACGTGGGGGCAGAAAGGCAGCATGCCTGCCAGCGACAACAAGCTTGCAGACAGACAGGTTAATGCTCTGGGACAGAGGAGAGGATGAGTAAGGGACAGAAAAATGGGTTTGTAATACCAGATGTAATTGCCCAGGACTGCTACTGCTGTAGCCCTGGATTAGCCCGTGCTCTGTGGCAGGATACTGTTACTCATTGCATACACTGCACGACGATAATTTCCTACACACACCCTCCTCTGAGCTTCTGTCTGCGCTGAAATGCTGCAATCATGGTCCTTAAACAGCTTTTAAAATAATGGTCTTTTTTCCCTGAGTAGGCTCGAATACTGAGACCCCGGCTCTCTGCCTGGGACCGCGTCCTTGAAGGGGAGCAGGCCAACAGAGCATTTGCGGGGTCCATCACTGGCTTAAAATGCAGGAAGCGACCCCTCGCCTTTTTGGTGGTGCTGGTGGGGAATAGTTTTAACCCTGCCGTAATAGTCATCCCAAAATATCTTTTCTGAACAGCCTTACAAAAGCTGCCAGGCAAATCTTTCATGGCTTTAAGTATTACTGGTACTTTCCAGATAACGTAATTCTGCTTTCTCTGGGCCATTCCTAACATATTACACGCACGCTGCATGACTGCAGAGGCAGCAGGACAACAGAAGGTTTGCCAAGACCGACTACCTTCCTGGAGCCGAGCTCCTGGGACTTCTCGCCTCTCACCTCCACAAAACACACTGATACGGTAGGTGAAGCTGAGGAAACGTGCCAAGATCCCAGTGTCCCTCTGACAAAAAAAAAAAAAAAGCCAAAACTCTCCCTTCAAACAGCCAAACTTTGCTTTGTATCCCCAAAAGGCAGCAAAGCCCAATCTGTGCTTCTGCAGACCAAAACCAGGAACTGGTTTTGATGCCCTATAGAAATCGTGAGGGGTACATTGCCAGCAGCTCCCTCTTTAGCGAGCTAGGAAGGGCTTAATGATGACTTCCGATTGTCATAGGAGGAAGGCTGTTTCTTAAATATCCAGATTGCAATCCCTTTAGACTTTCGTAGAGCAAAGTCAGCATCCTATTCCTACTTAAGAGACAGCCAGCACAGGCGTGCCTGTGAAGCAGGTGCACAGCAAGATACAGCAGGTAAGTCAGTACTGAATTTACAGCCCATTTGTAGCTCTGGACAGCAGTTACAAAGATGTAGGAGCTTAACAGATTTTTTTTAAAAAATAAATATTAGTAGTGATTCAGGATTAACTTCTGCAGTTCTTGCTTAGACAAGCCTGCTGAGCTTTCAAACATATTGCATACTGCAGCATGAAGATGTTGATTAAATCCAAGTGAAACTGGAGGCTTCAAACTATCCCTTTTGCACCCTAACTCATTCTATAAATGCAAAAAGAAAAGAAGATTAAAAAAAGAAAAAATAGAAAAAATAGAAGAAAAAGAGAAAAGAAAAAAAAGGAAAAAGGACAAGAGAAGGACAAGAGAAGGACAAAAAAAAAAGCACAATACCAAATGCACAAGAGCCCTCTTACAGCTAAACCCAAGGAAATGATGAAATACATTTCTCACAGTCCAAGGCAAAAATCCCACTGACTCCAATGACATAGAAATTTACCTTATGGTCACAATCTGACATTTTAACTATGGTTTCAGTAATGTCATCAAGCCTGAGGACTAATTCAGGCACAGAGCTACTTTGATTTGCATTAGATTTTTTTGATCTGCATGCACAATAGTTAAGGAAACAGACTTTCTATTACCCTTTGTATTTGTATAGTTAAGCTCACAGAAGGCCAGGTTTGTTAAAATACATTGCATTAAGGCAGCTGCCAAGTCAATACTCTTCCATGCGATGCTTTTTAATAAGGTCAAGTTACTTCTAATAATAGTCTGCAAAGACTAATTTCTAAATAATTCCCTTTGCAAAGCTAATTGCTTAGCTGTAAATGTTGCTTGAGCTACTCATTAGCCATTCATTTGAAATAACTTTAAATCCATTTTTATCTCCCTTCTAGAGAAACACTATTTTTTTCACAAGTGGAAGAGAGGCAAGGAGACTCTTCAGTGCGATACCATTAATCAGATCTTGCGTTCTTGTTATTCAGCCATTTAAATCATCTCTCACCCCAACAAAACTCTTCCTGCCTCCAGCAGAATTTAATCCTAGGCAAATACTATTACAACAGGGGATAACTAAGTATCCCCCACAAAAAAGGCTGTTAAAAAAGCCCTGCCGGTTTTACCTCTGCATGGTGGCAACTGTAGTCCACCAAAGCTGTAGCACCGAGCGCCCTAACACAGCCAGCTCAAGTTGGTCCCTCATTTGTGTGTATAGTAACCAGCCCCAAACAGATCGAGTAAAGGCAGCCCTGCTGTAAAACTTCCAGTTCGGTGTAAATTAAGACCATCACAATCTTTGCTCTATAAAAAGCCCCAGGGAATTAGTTCAAGATCTCTTTCCTTGCCATAAGGAAAAAATAGCAGATGGCATCGAGTCCTTCTCTGAGCAACCGGCTGAGAAATGGCAGAAGGACCATGGGAGGTAAGACAACACCCCGTGGCAGGGCAGAGGGCTCCTTAGCGAAGAGGTAAAATTCTTCCCAAGCTTTGAGAGTTCAGCTGAAAGTTCAGCGTTAATGACTTCTCTCCCCAGGGAAGCAGCTGATCTCCAAAGAGGCGGGGTGAATAAGCAGATAGGAAAGAGGTGGCACCAAGGGAAAAAACTGTCCCTATTAAAAACAGTGCTGTCCAAATACAGAGAACCAAGATTAATGAGGAAATTCAAACTAAAACAATCCCTTGAGGGCAAACAGCTTCAGACTTTGAAAAATTAACTACAGTAGGCTTGAAGACATCCACAAAACTCATTGCTGAGGGGAGCAGAAGTTTGTGGCTTTATAATAAAACAGGAGTTAATCAGCTGCAAACAAATCCATGGGTGTGCTCTATTGCCTCTGCCATCAATATGCACATACAAGGGCAAAGGATCTGGTTCACCCGTGACTTCACGCAGTCAAACACACTTTTCTCATCCAGCGGTGCCAGATGTGGTGCCTCCTGTTCCCTCCACTGCCTTCCCTCTGCAGTTGTACCTCTCTAACCAGTCTCCTCATGCAAGTGCGTAAGTGCATGGTATCTGAATGACCTGTGTTCATTTACACAACAGGTCTTTGCTACAGCAGGAGACACATAGAGAAACTGGACAAAAACCTCAGCAACAAGGGAATTACTGGGGGGGGCGGGGGGGGGACACCACCTGTTACTTCTGGTATTATAGCATGTGTGCTTAAATAACACTTTGGGGCTCTTCACTTAAAGACAAGTGAAGGGAGGTCCTACTCAGAGCACCCAAAGACAAATTTTGACTCACCTGTCTCCTTGCTTTTCCTGTAAGGCAGGAAGAGCACTTGCTCAATGCATCACACAGATGGACACAGAACGTACAGAACGCATCTATTCTCACATAAAGGAGGCTCTTTAGCCTAATCCAGAGCAGCCCAAGTCACAGAGGATGGTTAGATGATGGAAATAAGCGCTCAATTTATAGTCCCATTCCTCACCATCTTGGTTCTTGCAGTGTGCCCAAGTGATGCAGCACTGGTTTCCCCAACAGCTTTGCTACCAAGCTGCTGCGCTTGCACTGCCAGGGAAGGACGGAGCAGGCATTAAACACACAACACACTGCTAACAGCAGCCAGGAGCCGCTGGCAAGGCAGGTGCAGCCTGGTGTCCCTCTTCTCAACATAAAATCTTGGAGCATTTCTTCATTCTTCCATGCTCCTGCATATGAAGATCCCCTACATGGTAGTGCAATTTTAAATATTTAACTTATCTGGCAACACTCTGCTTTTGCTCCTTTCTTTGAGATGCGTGTCATCGCATTGTATGTGCAAATAAGGTTAAGCCTGATTAACTTAACATGCAAAATTAAATCAATTAAAGAAAAAAAAAATGCTTTTGTCAAGCACTGGAACAGGCTGCCCAGGGAAGTGGCTGAGTTACCATCCCTGAGTCACCTCAGCTTGGTGAGCAAAAGAAGGCCTATACCAAGGAGAAAGGATTTCTCATTTTAAAAATAATAAAAAGAGTGGGCTTCGTTTGGGGATCATATTCTGTGTTGCTCTACACCTTCGGCTGCCACTAACTGGGAAGGCCACCAGTATTACCTTTGGGTATTAGTGACTTTAAGCTGGGGATTCATCACAGAGCCACAAGGAATAGGAGAAAAAACCCCCAAAACCCCAAACACTGATCACCTTGCAGTTGTTTGTACTTCAGCAAACAGCACAGGCCCTGTCAACACCATGTTGTAGACATTTAGCTGGCTGCTGACAGGAGTTAAGAAGTCCCTGCGATTTGGAGAATGCAAACATGCTTTCCACATCCAGAAAAGTCCAGCAGATGCCTCCAGCAATAAGGATGAGGAGCATCGGCTCTAGAACTGGGAGTCTGCCGTTCTTCATCAGTCATTCACCAGGCCACCCAGGACCTCTGGCAAATCCTGCAGGAGCTCCGAGACCCTGAATGTTTTAATCCAAGACTTGAGTGACACACTGAACATGTGAGACGAACTCTGAATTCCTAGAGTGGAAAAACAATGTTCCTTTTTCGTTGTTTTGGGGTTTTTTTCTTCTCCATACAGAAACGCAACAGTGCCTTTATGTTTTGATTACTGATATGGTTTGCAAAGGTATTTTTATGTTGCTGTTTCTGGTGCCTTAAGATCTCTTTCCTAGGTGGTACTGAGTTAGAGGCTGTCCTTGTGTATTATGTTATACTTGTCAGCACTGAATTTCATTTATCATATTATCACCTCTCATAACGTGTCAGAAAATCCTTTTGGAACTCTCCAGCTTACTTCTGTTTTCACTATCTTGAATAATTCTGCATTATTGTCACCACACTATTTTCTTCATTTCCTGTTAGCTTGTAGGAATGCACTCAGTAGCACAGCTCCCCATGGGACGTTGTAAACCTGACCATTTATTGCCTCCTTGCTGTTAACAAATTATTAAAACAAAAATACAAAATTTAAAAATTAACTTAAAAAATTTTTTAACTTAAAACCCCCAAAACCCAAGCCACACAACTCACGTTACAAATAAATACATTCTAAAAATATTTGAAGTTTGATTTACTTCATCGCATTTGGCAGCCTGTTGCGTTTTGTCTTCTACAAACGGTCTAGATGGCAAAATTCCCATGAGCGTTTACAGAAACAGGAAAGCCAACTGAATAATTCAGAGCTTTGTGGAACTGGATGTTGAGTTAATAACTGAAAATCACCCTTTTACACATAGAACTGAGGTGCCATACTCCCCTCAGCCTGCCTATTCACAGAAGTCTGCAGAAATTTTAATTCCATGGGGCTACACCTCCAGACAACAGTCATTTTCAATGTTAAACAAGAAATGCTTGGAGATAGACTGTAGCACAAGAAGCATTCATAGAAACTATATAGTAAATACATGTCAACAGCAGCTACATTTCAGAGTATCAGCGTTGCTTCCTGTATCCTTTATGAACAAGAAATGAAGCCATACCTACATGATTTGTAAATAAGCTGTAACACTGTCCTTACAGTTGCCATCCTTCACAATACAGAGTAAGCCAGTTCCTCTGATTTGATTTAAAAAATAAACCATTTATGTTCAGCATCAATCCCATTGCTAAAGCTTAGGACAGAACTTTAACAGCAGCACCAGTCTGAGCCACATACGCCCCCAGTGACAAATACAATAAATATGACAGCAGGAACGTGCCTGTTAAAAAGACCATGTCTTTAAAAATGATATGGAGGTCATTCCAACAGCAGCGTATCTGCTTTTTTCTTTCTAGTAACAGCTCCTAACCTAGCTCGGGACCGCTCATTTGCGCTACTTGTAAAGTTAGGAGGGCCTGGGAAATGCAATGTTTACAATATCAACCTAATACACTTAATATCTTAATACTAGGTCCGAAGTATAAAAAAGTGCTTTTTAAGTATCAAATTTCAGAGGAAAGAAACTGGTGAGCATCTAAATGAGCAGCCAAGTGTTCGCTATACTTGGTGTCACTACTAGAGACACGCAGTGGCTAACGTGTGAAATACACAGCCGCAGTGACAGAAAAGGCTCATTTTTTCCTTTGCCACTCTTCAAGAAAGCACTACCTGAACTCAAAAGGTGTTCATCCAAAGATGCAAATGCCTATAAATTGAGTTTAAAAAAAAAAAAAAAATCTACATTCCCCCCCCCCTTTATTTCTATTGCCAACCTTCAGTTGTTCATTAATTAGCCAGGGGTTGTTTTCTAGCTTTATAACTTTCAAAGTTCATTTTTAATTTTTCTACCCTCTACTTGAATTTCTTTCTACAGAATCTTTTCCAAGAAGGAGAAGAGAGGACAGAAGGGCAGCAAAGTTGTAAATGCATATAAAACCCTCAAATTCTTGAAATGTGTAAGGAATACATATTTGGTTTAGCTCCAACATCTATAATATCCATCTGTTTTAGAACAAGCACCTGCAAGATTTTCTGATGAAAGGTGTGACTTCCACATTTGCACTCTCTTTCAGTAGATACAGTATTTCCTATGGTCATGACCTGCACTAAAGCCGATGGGAAAGCTGTTATTTCCTCAGGACCGTCAGTTCCCCATACTCTCCATGACTCAGGGCAGGGGAGGGTACCCAGAGCTTCCCCAGCCCAGATGCTCAGCGGGGCAAGGAAGACTTGACCTTTTCCTGGCAGTAGGAGCTCTGTGAACTTTTCTCTGCTTTTGGGCTCCTGCCAAGTGGCCACACACGTTATTTATGTGCTCGTTTGCCCACAGCAAGTTGCTTGTTTGGGTCAGCACTGCAGACTGTAAGGTGAACGCAGGGAACACTTAAACTGCAAAAACGGAACAAGAGGCTGGAGGAAGCAGAGATTTTATTTCTGAAGGTTGGTACACTTGGGACTTCAAAGCCTAAGAGCATTTTTGTTTTGTACTGCAAATGTGGAAGAGTTTAGTGTAACGTAGTAAGTTCTTCAAGCGCCGCCTGGTAATGTTACTCTAAATAGCCTGCAATCCGACTGGTCGCAGCAGAGAGTTATTCCTTCCAGGTGCATGCCTGTATAAAAACCTCTGGAGCGTGCATCCACCCACAGGAAACTTCCAGCGCCCTGTGTCACAGCAGGTAACCACAGAACTGTCCCGCTAACCTCGTCTGACGTGCCTCTGTCTTCTCTGCTAACTAACAAAGGAAATACGTTTGTCTGAATTCTTGTATTTCAGGTCAGCTGTGTTAGCCAATGAAATCCAGCTTACCTAACCCCTACTACTTCACGAGGAGTGACTATCATTGCTGGTTTTCAGTATTTGGATGCATTTACCTTGTGGACTCAAATATCATATAAGTTTACTATAGTGATGCTCCTAGCACTTACATTTCCTTTATTTCCTAGCATTTATATTCATCTTTTTATAATACTTTTTTTTTGTTCAGTGCGTGAGAACATGAGAAAATTGCATGAG
>VYZW01006512.1:4908-23181 GCA_013401315.1 Balaeniceps rex
TTCCCACCAAGTGTCTGCATCATGGGAGACATCATTTTACACATGGTCCAGAGAGCACCAAAACATCCAGCAGCCATAGCATGGGTCAGAAATGTGTCCCACCCTCTGAATTCATACTTGAAGATGCTTCTTGTTCCACATAGGACATTGTCTAGCCTTATGTGGCTCTGAATCAAATTAAATGAATGGTTGTATTACATTATTACAGATGCAGCTAAATGCTGTTCACTTGTCCCCAGCAAAACATCTTTCAACTCTGTGGGGAATAACCTGGGAGTCAGAAAGTTAATTAATGGTTTCACTCAGCACCAGGGACAGTCTATAAGAAGTAGTGAGCAGGGCAGCTTAATTTTCATTCAATACACTCGTGTACTAGGAAGTCTATATTAATAACTTCAACAGAATATATTAAGGTATCCATTGCAAAACCAAGAAACAAAGATACTGTAAAGCTATTTTATGCTTTCCTAAATGGGAACAGATTTTAATAGCTGTCTATTAACAACTCCTTTTATACCTAACATTTTGAAAGAAGAACTGTACAGATGAACCCACACTAATCCATTTCAGCCTCTAGAGACAGGAACACCAATTTGATTTCTTCATTCTAGTTCTAGTTGTGATCATTTGAGCTTCGCTTCCTTCCTTCTGACATATGTGGTCATCACCTTTGCATGGTCTGTCTGTGTCAGGACAGTGTCTAACACAAAACATACTGATGACAGACCACCTCGGGGTTTTTACTGCTACCTGTGTGGTGCTGAGCATGAGTAAAATCCTCATCTCTCTTACACTATGCCTCCTGTCCCTCACCACTCCAGATTACTGCGGGGAGCTAGTCAAAATTCAGCCTGTCAAAAACCAACCTACAGTAAAATTCTGAAAGTTCAAAGTTGTCTGTTTGCTGTTGGAAAAAGATGTGCTGAAAAGATTCAGAGAGACCTTCCTGACCTGCAGCTACTGGTAATTCATTAGTAGGTTTTGTGGTGAGACAATACCAGCTTTTCTGCTATCCATTTAGTAGTTATCTATCTCACACATTGAAAAAGTCGAAAGCTTTGATCCTCTCAGACACTTGCACATGTTCCTCTCAGGAATAGTCTAACTGATATTAATAGGATAATTCACAGTTAAAGTGCCACCTCAGGTGCACAAGTGTTTGATGAATTGGAGCACAACCAAACAACAGACAAAAGAATATGCACAAAACATTAGCCCACTCTCCCCTCTCTGCTCCCCACAAAACCCAAACATATCACATTTTATTCATAGGCTTAATTATTGTTTAACTCCTGTCCTTTTAATTCTATTTTCTCATTTGTGTTGGTGTTTGCATTGGTGTTCATGTAATCTATTTAGATTGCAGGTTTTTTTCTGAGCAAGGTCTACAGCTTATCTAGGAACTTCTATCACTTTTAGCAAAATGGGGCTCACTTCTCTGTTGACTTTTCACAGTGCCACAGTACCATAAATGACAATAAATTCTATTTCTGATCCTTGAAAGCTGTGTTATAGCTGAACTATGTATTTTCCCTCCTACACCTTCCTTTCACATTGTGACCCCTGACTTTTCTCAGCCTCCACACCACATTTCCCTCCCACATGATAGCTAAATTTAAATCAAGACTGGATGATTGTCTTCTATGTGTAGCTCAATCAGACATTAGGAACTTGATTCAGGAATTACTGAGAAAAATGCATGCATTGTGTAGGTCAGACTAAATAACCATAGCTGGACTTAGCTTTTAAAATCTCTTTTTCTTCCATGCATCAAGCTTTTCTTTACATCTCAAACATATATTATGAGCCTGTAGTTGACTAATATCCATAGGCAGCGATGGTCTATGTGCTTTATAAAAAAGTTTCACATGAAGAAACAAGCTGTTCCCATTATTTCAAGGAGACTCGCTCTGTAGTCTTAGAAACTGTAGTGTTAGAAACTAAATGCCCTTGGCACTGATATACAGTGTACCTCTTCCAACAAATACGTAGTAACAGAGCTTCCCAGAAAATACATTGTACAGGACAACATATAAAAGCTGTATCAGAAGGAGCTTTGGTTCCAGGGCCTGGGGGTTCATAAAACCCCAAGGGGAGGAAACACACATTCTTCACACCTTTCTTCCCTGAGCAAACATTTTGAAGGCAGTTCCTGGAGACAAATCTCGAGAGATTTCCTCAGCCAGTTTCCATTTCTCATTTATATTCTTATAGTAGAGGCACCAGCCCTTCATTTGCACCTTATCTGTGTCAGTGGGTTTCAGCCTTTCCTGTTTATAGTTTATATACCATCATTGCAGCAGTGCCATTAGGATAATTACAGTTATGATAGAACTCGTTGCACACTACCAAGAGACATTTTGTACCTAGATAATGAGGTCAGCAATTTCCAAGATTTGCAGAACAAGGACAAATTCTTTTGGCAATGTGCCTGATTTATTTCCAAGTTTGCCTGTACCACCTTCTCCTACAGTAGACCCCAACTGCTTTTCTGCATTACTGTTCAATGTTAGTTTCTGCTTCAGGTTCTTCTTCTCCCAGGATGAACCATACCATGTTTTACCCTCTGCAGAATCTCCCACCCTAAGGGCCACCACCAGTGCAGAGGCCAATGGAGAATTCTTCCAGTTAAGATAATTATAGAAGCAATGGGGAGGGTGAAAGGGGAAGAATCATAGGCCAAAACCATACTCAAGTAAGAGTTCCTAAACAAACATCATTGAACATACTTCTAAGCTGTTGTCACATTGCAAGTAACAAGAGGAAACACAACTTAACCTGCTACTCACAAATGTGTTCTGGTCTTCCAAACCCAAACCTGTTATACTGTTGCTGTCTCTTCAAGAGAGTCACATACCCCAGGGCATCTCTGCCCTACTCCAGCCTGTGAGCTCTGACAGTCCAGGTTTTATTTAGCACTTAGTCTCATGTCACATTCAAGGCCAGACTAACACAGCCATTTCCTCAGTTCATACCATTGCACCAAAATTCATACTGAGGCACCAGAATTTTCAGAGCGCCATGCTTTGTAGACCTAATAACTCTAAATATGACTCGACCGTGCACTTAAATTGAAGATAAGGCCATCAAAACACATATATTACAGGTGAACTCCTGGCCCAAACAAAATCAGTAGCAAAACTATCACTCTCAGCAGCTTACTCAGAGAGTAAGGCTCATACAAAGCAGAGCGGCTGACTTAGGAAAAGCATTGCACTACCTAGCAATAAAAACAAAGCACCTTGCACTCTACATGGGTGGTAAGTCATTGCCAGAGTCAGTCATTTATCCTTTCTATAAAATCTTAATCTAACCTACGCAGACTATCAGGATGTTAGCATAAGGCCTGCTACTCCAGGCTCACTCACCATTTTACAGAAGAAACAGTGCACACCAACACTTATTACTGCATGAGGTTTTGCAGTCTTTCAATATGCCCTGAGCCAGATATCATCTTCTTGGCTAAGGCTCCTATTGTATCTGTCCACAACCATTTCTCTCAGTGTTGCTATAGCTGTACATCATGAAACTCCTTAAACACCCAATACATCAGCTTTTGGCACAGTTCTCTTGAGCAGGTGTGTTGTGCAAACCATTCTTCACTGGTTTGGAATGGCACTTTGTGGGTCCCAGGAGCTGCAGTTTATATTGCACTGAGGTCCATTAGGCCAAGTTTCCTCTGGTCAGCAGAGCCAAAGGATGTTGTGCATTCAGATATACAAAGACAGAAGGAAATGAGAAGGATGATGACTAAAGTGTAGGATGAGTCCAGCACCACTGTATTTTTAAATCTCTGACTTGCATCAATTTAAGATAAAGCTTCCCATATAAGCATGCTCCCAAATGCAGACATCTGGAGAACAAGTGCTTCTGGGCTAAAAACATTTCTGATGCATTCCATGAAGATACAAGGAGCCAGGAAACAGATGCTTTGTATAAAATATCTTCCTAAAACACTCCTATAGCGAAGCTTCTGTGACCTTGCCATTTTTGCTGAAGCGTCTCCTTAGATAATATCACATGGCTGGGATACTTTGAAAACTTGGAATTGCTAAAGGCTTTATTGCTACAGGTTTTGCTGCCTGAAGACACAGTGACACCATGTGGCCAATTACTTAGGCGGGAAACTACATCCTAATGGAAAAGGCAAGGTAGAATTTTCTCCTTCTTTTGCTTTATTAAATTTAGCTTAGGGATGCTCAGATGCAACTATAATGACTGGTGAGAGTAAAATTGGACAGAACAATTGTCATCTGAACAGGTATACAAAATCAAAGCCAATGACCATTTGGGATTTCAGCGTATGTTCAAAAGCCTAATGTTTGCAAAAGCGTCCTCTGAAAATAGTTTGGCAAGTAAATACCCATAAGCACAGTTTGCACATGTGCCAAAACATCATATTCACTTGGTAGATGTAAGCAACTGGTAGAACTATGATTCTACATTCCTTTTAAAAAAAGTGCACCTGGAAGGTTCTATGATCTATGGTTTAATTCTGCAGTAACAGCACAAAAAAATTGCAATGAATTTTGAAAATGGATAGATTCTTGCCTTGCTGTCATGGCTTGTTTTCCTTCCAAGTATATGCAGATACCTCCATTTATTTTTACAGACTTTCCTGAAGAAAGCATTTAAATTCACAAGTGGGAATATTGCTGCTAGAAGTGTTCTCAGTAGAAGTTGTTATCACTCTGCATTATATAATATGGTGACTGATGCAATGAATCATCTCTCCTTAGCACAGTTCATTTTTTCCAAATCAAGTACTGCTCATTCGAAAGGTACAGCTCATGAAGAATGGTAAGAATGGGCAGATTTCTTTCAAAGACAGAGACAGAGACAGAGAGGGAGGCAGGCAAATAGGCAGATGAAAACTGAATACAGATTACTTACATACCCCTCAAACAGAAAGAGAATAATACATTAAATAAGCTCTTCTTCACAGAGAACATATTCAATCAGTACTACTATAAAAAATTAATGTTCAGTAATAAATGTGTATTTTGAGGCAGGGTTCAGAATATCTTGCTCTCAAGAGCAGAAAGGAAGGGAAAATACAACAAATGTGACTCTCAGTTGCATAGGCTTTGCAAAGTTAATGTCCCATAAATGTTGCTTTTTGTATTGATTAGTTAGATAACATGCTGGTGTAATTTTTTGTTCAGTATTGAACTCCAGGTGAGCAATTTATTTCAACACTATCACAGTGCATCTGAATTTAAATTAGTTAGTTTGAAAAGTGATGTAACAGGATTTTCACCTACATACATAATAGTTTCACCTATTATGAAGCACCAGCTAGTTAGACACAGTACTTCCTGATTGTTCAAAATAGGAGGTTGAGTTGAGGAAGATTAATGACCTGATGCCTCAAATTTTGTCACCCTGACTAGTGAGATTACGCTGCCATCTTGTGACCTGTAAGTTTTACTTTGCTACAGGGACTGCAATTTTTCCCCTAGACTGGGACGACAGTGTACATCTCTCCCTGGTATAAAGGTGCAATGACCGTGCTTTGAGCAGCTGAGCCCTCGTTTATATTCAGACCCATATTTTCTCTCCTTAGCTTTCTTACCTGTGACTCACGGGCTGCACCCTTCAATGTCATTGTCATTGCTAATAGAAGTGCTGTCCATGGACAGGCCTGGGTAGGGACTGCAGGCAGCCCTGCAGAGGGGGTGAAGCCCATAGTTTAAAGGAGTAGGGTTTTGTAATAAAGGCTACAGAACATCCCCCTGCTGCCAAGAGAATCATCCATATTGGAAAGCAAAACATATGCTTAGCCAGCATTTGAATATGACAGTATACACTGAAAAAAGACATGCTCTTTACAGCTGGGAAGCAGAATGAGTATAAATGATTAAACAGTTTTGCACATTGATGATAAAGTTTTCCTCTCCATCTTCCCAAGTGTAAGGCTTGTATATTTATAGAAGAATTTTTCTTGCTTGAAAAAAACCTGTGTTACGACTGGCTGTATTCTGAATCTAAAGGGGGTTGTTCCATCTGGTCAAATTAAATAAAACAGCTGTACATCAAAGTGGTTATGCTGTTCTCTTGAAACAATACAGACTTCAGTTGCAGTGACTGCTTACATAGCATTTTGGAGTACCTGGAAAAAGGTTAGTATGGCTGTAATCACATTGAAAAGCAAGGTGGGAACCCCTCTGTTACTAACCCCCGTCCCTTCCCTCAACTACATGTGCTTCCATCAGTGTTCACTCCCAAGACACTTCAGAAGTGAAGACATAGAATCAAACCTTGAAATGCTGACAATCTGAAATGCATGTGCCAGGAAGGAAAAGGGACATACCAGGTACAAGCAGGCTTGAGAGCTCTGAGCTAACAAGGCAGCTGCTCTGAGCTTGGATGCATGTTTGGGAGAGCCAGCAGAAGGCATGCATGGCTGAAAGGTTCCCTCAACATGTCTGACTGGAGGCAAATCATCAGTCCTTCTTCTTCACTACCAAAGTCTCAACAACCATTATACACCCAAATCATTGAAGTATTTTCTCTCTAACCCTTGTATGCCAAAGTATCAAAGACTCTGATTATAGTTTACAGAATCATAGAATCACAGAATCATTTGGTTGGAAAAGACCTTTAAGATCATCACGTCCAACCGGACCTGTCCACTACTAAACCATGTCCCTAAGCACCTCGTCTACCCGTCTTTTAAATACCTCCAGGGATGGTGACTCGACCACTTCCCTGGGCAGCCTGTTCCAATACTTGACAACTCTCTCTGTGAAGAAGTTTTTCCTAATATCTAATCTAAACCTCCCCTGGCGCAACTTGAGGCCATTGCCTCTCGTCCTATCACTTCCTACTTGGCAGAAGAGACCGACACCCACCTCGCTACAACCTCCTTTCAGGTAGTTGTAGAGGGCGATAAGGTCTCCCCTCAGCCTCCTCTTCTCCAGGCTAAACAACCCCAGTTCCCTCAGCCACTCCTCATAAGACTTGTTCTCCAGACCCTTCACCAGCTTCGTTGCCCTTCTCTGGACACGTTCCAGCAGCTCCATGTCCTTCTTGTACTGAGGGGCCCCAAACTGAACACAGTACTCGAGGTGCAGCCTCACCAGTGCCGAGTACAGGGGAAGGACGACTTCCCTGGTCCTGCTGGTCGCACTATTCCTGATACAAGCCAGGATGCTGTTGGCCTTCCTGGCCGCATGGGCATACTGCTGGCTCATATTCAGTCGGCTGTCGGTCAACACCCCCAGATCCCTCTCTGCCAAGCAGCTTTCCAGCCACTCATCCCCAAGCCTGTAGCATTGCATGGGGTTGTTGTGGCCCAAGTGCAGGACCCAGCACTTGGCCTTGTTGAACCTCATACGACTGGTCACAGCCCATTGGTCCAGCCTGGCCAGGTCCCTCTGTAGAGCCTTCCTACCCTCAAGCAGATCAACACTTCCTCCCAGCTACAGGACATACTGTATTTTCTTCAGAATATGGCATAGCAGAATGAGGGTTCCCAGTTAGAAGTTGAAGGTTATGTTTGCCTGTTGGCTGTTTTTGAGGAGGCTAATTGCATTGCATTGATTGTATAAATGGAACCTCAAATCTTGCAACGGTGGGGACTTTGTACTTTCTTATAATACTAAAATATTCAGGGAAATACATAGCCAGCTGAATCATCTCTGTGAGACTCAGCAGTATATTTCAACAATCATAATAATAACTATTACTGCTGTGGCAGTGCAAAGCCCTGGGCAGATTTACAGCTAATCCATTTGCAAAGTTAAGTCAAGAAAAAAAATGAAGAGTGTGAAGTCATGTGGTTACAGTCCCTCTGTGAGTCTGTGATGATAGGCACAGACCTTCCTTAACGTCAGCATTTGTTCCTTCAGAGGACAAGGAAGGTGTCTCAAGTTTCTTTTTTTCCAACATTCCTGACAGCAAAGCAATTTGTCAGGGGAGAAATGGGGTATAGTCACATCAGGAGGAGAGTCCTTGACATAGTGCTGCAAGTTAGCAGTGATGCATCTGACATGGCACAGCAGGGTGCAGGAGAGATGTCGCAGCTTGCACAGCTGATGTGCCTAATACCCAGGAGAATGTAAGGGTAAGGGCCAATTGAAAAAGTCTAAACCTACTGTGTGAGATCCAGCTGGGGTAGCTGGGCCTTCTGAAAGTTGTTTCTGCAACTGTAAATGCTTTTTACTCTGGAGAGCCACTTTCCGATCCCCTCTTCAGAGCTGGAAGCAAATTCCAGTTCTCATGACTAACTGCTACACCTCCTTTGAGAAAACACAATATACTATTTCAGCAAGCAGTAGAAGAATTAAATCATTTCACACCAAAGCTTATCTTTAATATGCTGTATCCAAGTGAGAGAATGGAGTTCATTTTTTTCCCTTCCTTTCCAGCAAGTGCCAACTGATATAATGAAATATGCAGCATCAACCAGACATCATTTCAAATCTGCTGGAGCTAAAAGCAGATCTTGATGAATCTGGGGAACAAATATTCCTTTCAGCAGCACACGCCTGGAGCTGATACACTCCTATATATATAAGTATAAATATGCTTCTACTGATCTTTGCCTGTCCCCTTATCTTTCATTACTGTCTGTTTTACAGCCACCTTCTTCCACAGCCAAGAAAGTATTTAATCTTTCTGCTGGGTTTGGATGAAGTGTATTCTTGCGCAAAAGGTCAGCTGAAGGCAATGTACCAGTGAAACTCCAGAGCAGCCTTCAGACTACAACCAGAATGGAGTTTCAATGGCAAACAATTGTTACACCTAATCTCTCCACAGAGAAATGCTCTAGCCCCAGTCCATAAGCCCCCACGGCTCCATTACTGACTTCATACCTATCCAGTAAACCATGATTCTAGAATATGGAAAGAGGAAAAATGAATCTCTATAGTCACTCAGCATTCATTTCTGTTAGATGCTGATCACTCTGGCACCAATCTAATATTTGTGGATGTGTAAAATCCCATTGATTTCAACTGGAAGCCTTTCAGGATGTGTGACATCTGGTCTCATAGTAGTCTTGTCGTCAAAAATCCTGGAGACAGTGTTCAGGACTCCACCTGGTGAGCTGAAACAAGAAGTCTTTGAAGCAGACAGATACTGCTAAAGAGACCCTTCCTTTCCCCTGAAAGGGGTAGAAGACCCATTTATGAGAGCAGAAGGTATTCTGTTATCAGAAAACCTCTGTGAATCCAGACTGATGTTCAGGGATTGCTGGTGGTTTTTGTGGGATGGTAGTAAGCCAAGGGATACATTGGACATCCATAGCTGGCAAGGATGCATCCTCTCTCTCAGGCAAACTTAATCCACATATGGAAATAGACAGTCACATGTTAATGGTAAAGGTAAGAAAGGGTCCTATTTCCCTGAAGGAATCCTTGCTGTGGCAGCATTTGCATCTCCATATTCTTAAAGCCTAGCTCCAGACATACAGATATTTTATTTTCAGACAAAATCCACCTCTGCAACAAGAGTTTGTGCTGGGCCTGCCATTTCTTTCTCATTTCACAAGGAGGGCTCAAGAGGTACCATAAGCACTGAGTGAGCCCCTCTGCCCTGAAGCAAGTATCATCTTTAAATCTTTCTAATATATAGTCTCCTCTCTGTTACAGTAATACACCAGGCTCTTCCTTCTCTGATACAGTCTGCTCCCAGAACCGATTCAGGTTGCAGCAGCAGTCCAAACAGCCAGTGGACTCACAAAGACGTAAGTCCATACCAGTGTTAACTGAAGTATGTTGTCGTTTGAGAGTCTGCTAATTGGACTAAAGCCTGAGACCTGATAATACCTTTCCTTTCAACCTACTTCAATGCAATAATCTGATCATCTGTATTATAATAAGACATACAGAACTCATTTTACAAACTTTGTCAGCAATGAGAGTTCAAAATAAAGCTGGCATTCTTCTTATGAGAGACATGAGGAAAGAAAGAAAAGCAGAATTCAGAAAACCTAACAGAGTAAAAGGGGCTAAAATAGAAGGAGAATAAAACAAAGGACCAAGGACAAAGGAGGGATAAACAGCAGAAACTCAGGCCTCTTGCTGCCCTGGGGACAACAGCAGAAGAGCATGGTGGTTTTGTCTGTGGCTCTTCCCTGAAAGTGGAGGTAGGTACATGCTGTGCCTGATGTTTCTGCTGTGCCTGCAGGAAGTCAGAGCTGAGGGTGCTGCAGAATTGCCAGCCAAGCAAACCATGTCATGAGATCTAAGCTCATCAAAGCATCTTTTGTTTCAGTGAAACATTTTTTAGATGATGAATGGCTTTTGAGAAACCAGAGCTTTTCTTTTCTTTTTTCTCTTTTTCTGCTGAAAAGTCTGTTTGGAGGCACATGACCCGATACTATCACTTTCAGAGGCATGAAAAGATTGAAACCATGCTTAAACATGCTTTCAGTTTTTACACTTCTTTAATGAAAACCTAAAACACACAAAGAAAAATCTCACAGAGATAAAAGCATTCCTGATTGTCTCCACATGGAACCTTGCACTGGAGAACTGGGGACCACAGCATGGAGGAACCATCCTT
Source organism: Balaeniceps rex (assembly GCA_013401315.1). Lineage (NCBI taxonomy): Eukaryota > Metazoa > Chordata > Aves > Pelecaniformes > Balaenicipitidae > Balaeniceps > Balaeniceps rex. Next base: position 15,421 of record VYZW01006512.1, read on the forward strand.
ACAGGCCACAGACACCCATCTGCTCCCAGAAGAAATACATTTCTTATACTAAGTCACCTTCCAGCTACAATCTCCTTAACTCTGTGATCTGTGCATGCAGTGACCCACAGAAATCACTCCCTAATTTTATGTGTAGCAGGAGGCTCTGTCTTCCAGGAACACCACCTCATAAGGAGAATTTTGCACCACTCCACAGACAGAATAACAGCAAAGCAGCTGAGACATGCACAGGCATTAGTCAAGTCATGACTGTATGTACAATGATTTAGCCTGAACAGCTGGCTAGGAGGTCATAAAAGAAATGTGTTTTACTACGTGAGTGCTAGATGAAATGACCCTGTTGCCAAAATTGGCTAAGAGCTGGAACAGCCACAGAACATACATAGGATTTATGAGACTAAACTCTAGATTCCTTCCTGAGCCCAGGAAATTGCATTCCTTTGAGGTCTGGGCTGATGTTCGTCGAGAATGCAAAATTATGCTCTTCTACAGAGAGAAGAAAAGCAAAGCAGAAGCACTGAAAAGCCAAATAGCCTTATGTGGAGAACTGAAAGGAATGAAGAAGGTTAATAAAATACTCTCTTAAAAAACTCTACTCTCCTCTCAACCCAGAGGAAGGGAGAACTTGCACATGCAAAGGACAGGGAGAAAATCACTCCTCCATGTTCTTAATAATTCAAGCTATTTTTCTTAAATTTGTGAATTGAAAGGTAGAGTGGTATTACCTGCCTCAGACCATTAACACCCTGCGTGTGGTGTCTGTTATATGGCTAATCAGGCAGACACAAATGATGAAAATACCCAGAAAGCAAACGGAACAAGCAGAAAATGAAGCAGAGAGAAAAGACAGCTCTGGCCTGAGCATGACTGAACCCTCTCTGCTTAGGACCTACTAAGCACTAGCACCTTCCAGGATCAAAGCTTTCTCTCAGGCCTCAGAAGATGAAGAGGCCATGTAAGGAGATGAATGAAGTTGGCTTTTTCCAAGCAGTTCTTTTGCTAGTGGACAGTGGTTCTTAGGCTGTGCAAAATGCACTTAGTAGCCAGACACAACTGAAAAAAAAGAAAAAAGTTCATGTTTATCTCTGGTCTTCCTTCCCTCTCTTCTGGACACAATGTTCCAGACGAATCAAGGGAAACACGGACAGGGCACAGCATGAGCCATATATCCCAAGGAAGCTCAATTACCAAAAGACTAACTTCACATTGTTAGGATGTGTAAGGTAATGGTTTATAAAAGAAAGCTTTCATCTCATCAAAAAAAACAAGATTTCAAAACTTATTAGTCTAATGTGGAATAAAAATCAAGACTTTCTTCTGAACCCACCATAACCACCCATGTACCAATGATCAACAACCTGCTGATCAGAACACTAGTCTGGGAAGTGGGAGAACCTAATCAAGCACAGCCAAGGCATGGGTCTCAGCCTCCTAATCCCCATGGAGAGCTCCAACTTTTAGTTTAACAGCTATTTCAAGGAGACTTTTACCACCCTTCTTTAAGAGGATAAAACAGAGTTATGCAACTAAGTGCTGATCTTTTCCCAGTGGGAGAAAAAAAATATTTTTTTAAATACCTTTCTTACCTCAGGACTTTCTAGCAATTAGAGAACAAAGGACCATGTTATTTTCACATCTGATTAGTGACTGAAAAATCTGAGTGGAATCAAGAATAAGTAAGTAGATGTCCTGGTTTCAGCTGGGATAGAGTTAATTTTCTTCCTAGTAGCTGGTATAGTGCTGTGTTTTGGATTTAGTATGAGAATAATGTTGATAACACACTGATGTTTTAGTCCTTGCTAAGTAGTGTTTATACTAGTCAAGGACTTTTCAGCTTCCCTTGCTCTGCCAGGTGCACAAGAAGCTAGGAGGGGGCACAGCCAGGACAGCTGACCCAAACTGACCAAAGGGCTATTCCATACCATTTGATGTCATGCTCAGTATATAAACTGGGGGGAGTTGGCCAGGGGGCAGCAATCGCTGCTCGGGGACTCGCCGGGCATCGGTCAGCGGGTGGTGAGCAACTGCATTGTGCATAACTTGTTTTGTATATTCTTTTATCATTATTAGTTGTAGTACTTTCTCTTCCTCTGCTGTCCTATTAAACTGCCTTTATCTCAACCCATGGGTTTTTACTTCTTTTTTTTCCGATTCTCTCCCCCATCCCACTGGGGCGGGAAGGGTGAGCGAGCAGCTGTGTGGTGCTTAGCTGCTGACTGGGGTTAAACTACGACAGTAGAATTTGTTCCTTGGTTTCTACATCGACCTCAAAGTGAGAGATCTTGAGAAAATTTCTATAACCTGTCACTAGAGTTTCAGTGATGGAAAGCAGTTATTACCTCTTCATAAAAGCATTAGTTGTCAGCATCCCAAGACCATAACTGTACTAATAATAACTGACTGCAAAACCACTTAGTTACGAAAGTATACAAAATACAGATTTCAGTGACTTGTTTCTAAGTAGGTATTGTGTCCTGTGGTAGCTGGTGATACCGCCATTCATTGTCTTACAGAGAAAAATGGATTCACCTTGTAGCTGAGCAATTGGCACCGTATGCTCGCCTCTGGCACTGCACAGTGAAACCGACCAGCTGGTTGGGACCTGGGCCATCTTGATTTCACTTGCATATGTATGTCTTCTGGCAGAAGGAGATTTCTGCTGGGGACCCTACGTTCTACAAAAAACATACAAGTAATTACAAAACAGATTTTTTTTAATCTTCTGTTTTTCCTTTTCTTTCCACTCTCCATTCTTCCCCTTCTTTCCAACAGACATTTATATATACCCATACCCACACCCACACCCACACTCACATACTTCCTTTTATGAAGGGGAGAAATTTAAGAATTGATACTCCTTGAATGCACTTTTTTCCTTTCTTTTCTTTAGAAATGTGCAATTTATACCTCTATTTTAGTTGATTTTTGATTTTGCCTAGCTGGGTTATGATTTTGGTTTGGGGTATTGCACATACTGAAATTCCACCACATGTACTGGACTGGAGTGAAATATTTCTACATATTTTCCTATCATAAAGTAGAAACTAGAAAAAAAACACTTATGAGACAGTAGCAGGCAACAGGGCTTGTAACGGATCACTTCTAAAAAGCCACCATGTTTGAGCTGCACAATATTTTCTTCCACAGAGCTGAAGGATGATGATAAAATGTTGATGATAAGAAGTACTGGAAATCATTTGCAAGAGTGTAAGACACAATAAATCAGTGACTACAGGCTGAAGTCATTGACCTTTCACTGATCACAAGAACTATGAACAAACCTCTGAAGTAACTGAGATTGAAAAGGATAAGAAGTCTTACAGGAGCTGTGACAGGAATATTACCATGGCAATCATAATCAAATTTTTTATGGTCACATTTTAACAAAACAACTTTAATGATGAGTTTTGATTTAAAAGGCAAAAACCCTGTCCCCGATAAAATCTAGGCATGCTTGAAATAAATACCTTCCCTTTTCTATGGGGATGCTCGTGACATGCTCCTGAAAAATCAAATACACAAATTCTTCTGCAGGACATCCTTTTGCTCTTTCTCCTTCCATTTTTTTATAAGGCAATGGGAGTCATTTACAGGGTGACTAGGACTGTAATATCTAGCCTGATGAGAAGGGCTGATATAAGCCGGTACACAAAATGAAGCATCAGTCAGAAGTCAGCCTCACATCCAGTTTTCTCAAGCATCACCTTTTTTGCACTGTTCCAGTACAAGCCGACTAAAACTGCACTATGGCGGGTTTTCATGCAGCTATTAGAAATCTCTCATCACTTCAAAGCAAGGGTTGGGTTTTGCCCTGTAGCAATATGCATACAACACTGGAAGCTGTGTTGTGGGTGGCATACACAGGTTCACTCACTGCCACTTCCCAACTGTTTCTCCTTGTAAATCTTCAGTGGGGAACCACAGAGCAACATAAAAGTAAGAACTGGTGTCTCCACAGGAGCTACAGTTCTTTTCATTAATCAACAAACCTCTTCCATCACTTAGCTGTACTTTGACTTGTACCTACAGTACTCACAGTATTCACTCATTAAAACCACCCTAAAGATATCTTTAAGATCTCTAAGTGCTCTATGGAATTATTTGCCTGCCAGGTCCAAGGGTAGCATCTTTTCAAAACTCTACTAGTTCTTCTCAGACTGAAATTTGTCCCCCCCAAAAAAAAAATTTCAGTTCCAGTATGTACTTTCTTCTTCTAAGAGAGAAATCTTTCCTGAACACCTGTCTCAGCAGAACTGACTGGAACTGTGTCATTCACTGCCTGGTTTAATTTATCCCTCAGTTTCCATGAAAGGTGATGCCCAAGGCATGTACACATTCCAGAAGACAGGAGGAGATACCACATCCCCTCCTGAGGTGTACATACATTTGCTAAAGGAAGTCACAGGTTCCTGTACCTGTTCTTCTGACTGTGGATATAATGCATGAGTGGCGTATACCATTTAAAAGGATAATCAAACGTGTTTAACACCTCATGAACCTGCCTTTCTATTTCAGGCAAGTGCACCTCATGCTGGGGAAAGAGAACCCGAATATGCCATTTCTTAGAATCACAAAAAATTGGAAAGGGCCCTCAAGGTCATCTCATCCAAACATTTGATCAAAGCAGGACTAATTTCCAAAGTTAGATCAAGTTGCTCTTTTTTTTTCAGTCAAAAATGTTCACAGACAGTGATTCCACAACCTCTTTGGGCACCTATTCTAGTGTTTAACCACTCTCACTGTGAAGAATTTTTTTTCTCTGATGTTTCCCAATTTTCCCATGTTGCAAACTGTGACCACTATGCATTGGCCTTGCTCTGCGCATTTCCTGCTAGTAGAACAGAGCACACTCAGTCTGCATCACTTTTTTAGTTTGAACATTTTTTTTTCTTCAATAGTGTCTCAGCTGGTGTCAGTGGCTTAATTAGTTGAACTCTGTCTCAAGGTCTGACTGTTTTGCCTACCTGCAGATGCAAGATAACCCACAAACTGAATGAAGTAGCTCTCTAACCACCCTCCTCACCAGAACAGCTGTGAGTGTTTACCAGCCAACATGTCCCTAGCATGCAAATTATTGTATAAAAGATGATCAGGTACTCAGCAGGAATCTCTAGGGTACTTGATCTTTCTTATTTAAAGCCTTGAACACTGTCACAATAATCAATCACCAATACACACTCCAGCACAGCCTGTTTCATATGTTTGTTTATAAGCATGGACCCATAAGCAGGATTTTAACCTTGATCCTAAAGTCACAGGGAAGGCTAACAAGTGATTGTGATCTTGAATTATAATCCATCCTATAGAAAATAGTCAGGAAGGTTACAAAGGCTATCAGAATAATGAAAGGCTTCAGATGGCTTTACAGCGTTAATATTTACCTACCTCATACTACAAACAGGAATATGAATATTCACCATAAAGCTGCAGCCAGATATTGTTTGATAGATACACCATAAAGATTTTTTTAAATTTCATCTGCATATATTGTAAGAAAGGAGACCATGGAGTTACTCAGAACAACAGTCCAATGGAGACAAGAATCCCCCCATATGAATTGCCACTTACAAACTTTTCTTGCAAGATGAAAAAACGCCCTTATCAGCAAATAAGGGCCTTCCAAACATACCTTTCACTGGAAAATAACATCGTCATGCTCCACTTCCCAACAGACAGTGCACGCTTCACTGGAACATCCCTGAAGCTAAAGCAGAGTGCTCTCTCTTCAGTCCATTGGCAGCAGCCCAGAGCCGCATGCCAGGCGTTTAAGGGAGGGTTTACTGAGAGTTGGTGCCCACTTGTGACAATCAGGTCTCTGTCAAGTGAGAAAGATACAAAAAATAATTAATTTTTCCTCCTTTAGGCATTGTGACTTCTGTCACAAGTAGGGGGAATGCCCTAAGTGCTGAAGGGCTATGGTGCTGCATGGAAAGACCCACAGCTTGCTCCTGACTTTTAAATGCTACATGATCTGTGTACGGTTCAGCAGCTCCTAACCCATTTTGATGCCCCAAACTGAAAAAGATTATTACTCTTGTGTACACCTCATCTAGCAATTCCTGCCTCCAAGAATATCAGGATTATGTATGTTACCCTGGAAAGAAGAAAGACACATAGATTAAATCCCTGATGTAATTGATGGACAATATATGACTGTTTCCACATTAGAAAGAGATGATAATTTCCCCTTGCTGAGCTTTTTGAGGTTGGATTCAAACAGGTGTTAATACTCACTCATGGTGTGTTATATCTAGGTAAGGAAAAACTCCTAATCCACACAAGAAGCAAATGACTGAGTGTCTTAAAGAAAATCTCTTCTGCTTTGCTTGTGTTTGCTTTCTTTTCTAATCACTGCATGATTACTCCATTTTCTAACCACTCATCATCACTGCACATGAGCAAGACCTATTTTCTCCTTCTCAGTTGCTGAGGTAACTTTTCATCTGTTGCTTTGCAGTAAAGTGTAGAATTTAGGAATAAGTAGGCGGGGGATACATGCCAGAGCATGTATACAGGGAGGCAGCTAGCGTGCACCTTGTCTGTTGAAACAGGACATGATCTATGACTCCTGGAAATCTGAAATAGGACTCCATTACAAGAGTAACCAAATTCATGGCAAACATGTTAAAACATAAGACTGATTTCTCTGCTTCAGCCCAGCAGACCACCAGCATTCTGGCTCTGCCAATGGTCAAAGAAGACGTCCACAGGAGAATGCAAGAACAGGACAAGCCCATTGTGGTAATTCTCCAGAATACTCTTCCAGACTCTTGTAATTTGTGGTTCTGGGACTCTGAGAGACAGAGGTAGTGTCTTTGAATTTAGTTAATCTTGATGGATTCCTCTTACATACGCTTGTCCAATGCTTTTCTATTGTATCTAATCAGTACCTTGTATACTTAGATGGTAAGTCATTGTGGAGTGGGCTTGTTTGTGCAGCATCAATTGGGGTGGGGCCCATTCTCATCAACAAAGATGCTTTGAAGACCAATGGGAAACATGGCTGACATGGTTGAAGCAAAGAACAAATATGTTTTATCTATTTGCAGATTTAAATCTAGTATTAGCAATATTCTGTCAGTAGCACAAAGGATCAGTACAGTAGATCAGTATTCATGTCACACTCAGTGCCTGGCAGGGAACTGATGACTGATCAGCAGGCCCAATGCACTGAGTCCAGCTCATACAGTCACTCTCAAATTCTGCACAGTGTGCAGATGTGACTTCTAAGCCACTGCTTAATGCTTGAATTTTTAGGCTCAGCATCCAGAATTCATGAACAAATGCAGCTTAATCAGTGCACGTATTTATCAATTTAACATCAATCTAACCTGCAAAAGAGATTCTCACATAGAATCAGATCAGATTGAAAGATGTGCCCTTTGATCTCCCTTCGAGCCAAACTGCATTACTTACATATACCACTATGTACAAATTGCAGTCACCTGTGTACTTCTCTGATGTCACACAGGGAGGTAACCTGAGAGTCACAGATGTCTCTCATTTCGCAAGTTCTGTCACCAGAAATTGAAAGCTGAGCAGGCTGGGTTTGAACAAGAACACTCTACAGATACCTGTGTTCTGCTAGTGTGATGCTAATGGCTTTTCCCAGTGTTTTGTTCCTGTCAGACATAACGGTCTATTTAGCCAACACTTGGCTTTGTACCCTGTCTGGGCTGTTCTGTGACCTACCAGCTCCCTTACATAAAGACATGGTCAAACTAGCTGATTTTTGCAGCAGATGTTACTTTTAACCAAGCA
>VYZW01006512.1:29035-50851 GCA_013401315.1 Balaeniceps rex
AGGAAAAAGGCATGACTGTTCCTGCAAGGACAATACTGCAAGGTATTCTTAGAACAGTTAAACTGGAGCATGAAACCACACCTTTCACTAACACGACACTAACACAGACACAAATTTACAGTCTAAACACAAGATGTTAAATGTTCAGTGGCCAAAGTCACTGAAAAGATACAAGCCTAAATTAACAGAATGCAACTAATTTAATTATTTTTCTCTAAGTGCTGTCTAGAGTCAGGGCCCAGGCATTTCTAGGTTTAATGTAAATTTTGCATGGACAGTTTTTTAAGACTCTGAAAAACAGTGAGTTTTAGCATTTCTATTTTTTGTCCTGCACAATGACAAATGGCAGTGATATTTTGCAGGAAATGCTGCAAAGAGCGTTAGTTCATTGGAAACATTAATTTTCCTTCTATCCAAACTTCAGACAAACTATCAATTTCTCTGCACTTAATACCACATTTGGCTCAGATTCCATTTCTGAATTACATGTATGGAGCAGTAAAAAGTACAGAATAGTGATTTTTTTCTGAAATGGTAGAATTAGAAATTTCTTAACAAAATACCAATATAGCAAAAGCTTTTATTGTTTTTATTTTGTCATTAAATGTTGGTCTTGCCCCACAGCTTGATAACAAATGATCTGGTAATGTATTAGAGAACTGAGTAAGTTTTGAATTATTAAAAAAAATAAAGTCCCCGATCATCTTTAGACTTCTAAATACACACAGGAAACGGAAACAGGGAATGGAGAAAGGTCACTTCTAAATTACACTGCATAATATATATTCTCATCCNACCTGCTTCAGGGACACCTAATTTAAAATAATAAGCTATGTATGCTTCATATAACTTAGATCGCATTCACCCAGATTATCTTAGATTTGCGGGGTCTGGGCAGTAAGGCTAAAGTAGAGTTTAGAGACATTCCACTCAAGGACATGCTTTTTCACACCAGTTCTCTTCTTTTGGGGGTAGTCTCCTTTCTATGTAGAGAGACCACAAGTTGTACCAGAGCAAAGAAGGAAAATTTTAACAATGCACTGGCAAATCAGCAACCTCTATTGTTGCCTGATTCCAAATTAGCTAGGGAAATCATCCTGTCCCAAACGAGCACTGCAAGATGTACTGTTCCCTTATAATAACTTTGTTCATAGCAGCTTACATGTGGGGAGATTGCTTCTCAGTTTCTTAAGTGTCTTGTCACATGCTTTTCTCATTCTCATTCTCATAATAGATATGTAGTGCAAAGTGCTAAACAAAGGGATGACTGATGTAAGCATCAAGCTGAGATCTTTTGATTCAAGCTAGTCCTTTGATGCTCTATTTTATCTGAAGCACTTTTCAATTACAAACAGATTACAAGAATAGCTTTCCCCATCCAATTTTTATTAGTTTTATCAGTTGTGCTTGGCATAGGCTCTCTTTTGCAGCTAAAGGCCAATTATCTTTAATTAAATAATAACTTTCACATTTTTCTTGAATAATGTTGTATGTACTCTGTAAGCCTGGAGAAACTATATAAAGCACCCTGACTACAGGCTGCAATTAGTAGAATTTTTGTCACTAACTTGGAAAAAAAATGTGATCTTGGCCCCATTTGTCTAAATCATCTCTTCAGCAGAAGAAACATTAAGTAGTCAAAGTCTTCAGCAAAATGCTGAAGAACATGTTTAAGAACAGGCACAAGCATTTTACTGAAGTTAGGCCATTTCAAATTATTTTATATTAGTCTCCCTCCAGTTTCCAGTTTCTGTTTCCTGAAGATAAGTTTCAAACTTGAGTTTAATTTTAAAAGGCCAGCTGATTTAAAAAGAATTCCCAGTGCAACCGAGTTGGCTGGCATATTTTACTGTTTGTATGTGGCACAGAGCTGCTCAGCTAAATCAGCTTTTTCAGTCTTTCTTGCCAGCTGCCATCCAAGTGATAAATAAAGGGCTTTTAACTGGGTAGCAAAGCTTTCATTCCAGAGCAACAAAACAAAGAGGTCCTATGTGCTATTGTCATCGATGGAGTCACCAGTCAGCTCCCTTCATCCTCTAGTTTCAACACTGTTTTCCTTGAACCTGATTGCTGAATGTGACAACATAACGGACTGTATGAAAGCACCACTGACCACATTGTTGATTTACTGATGGAAAGTATCTTTCCTTTTAATGGTAGTTTCCTATAGATAAAGAAAATTTATCTTCTCAGAAGCTCACAATTTTGTAATTCAAAGTATAGACCTGTAAACTGCCCACTGAAGGCTGAGAAAGTTTGTCTTCCCCTCAGAAAGGATTAAAATAGATGTGAGTTATCCCACAGGCTGGAGAACAACACAGTGTACCGCATAAGCCTCACTGTGTTCAGTAAAAACAAAAGAACAAAATTAGTCATACCACAGGGAAACTCACAGCCTTGTACCCCGAGTCTGAGGTAAATGTGGATGGACAACCCAGGTTTTTTTGACTGCTTCAATAAAATAGAAAAATGAGGGAAAAGAAAATGTCCCTTATTCAGATTGAACTGCTTAAATGCATTTGATTTCCCTTGTTGCTATACGTTGCTCTTCTGCCAGGTCCTACCCACTCACTAAACATCTGGAACAACCACAGTCCATGCAGAAAATAGACACACAGGGAACAGAAATGAAGAAGAGGTAATAGCAGAAAACTTGATGGATGACCAGTACAAGTGAGCAGGAGTGAAACCTCCCTGCTCCAACTGCTCACACCTTGAGCTAAGTGGTACCCATCTACCATTTTGAGGAAGGGCTGGGGTGGGAAGATCAGAAGTAACTGAAGGAGCACACTCTGCATCAGATGTATTGCATGAGAGAGTTTACAGCCCTTTGAGGCCTAACATGCCCATTTTGAGTAGCCATTGCTCCCTGAAGCAAGAAAACTGAGGGCATGGTTCTGCCCTCAGCAGGATCCAGGCTCCTGCAGGGCTTGTGTCTCAGCAGGAATTGGAAACCAGGGACTACTGCTCTCTCAAAGGCAAGATTTTGCTGCTTCAGCAGAAGGCAGAGACCTCCAGCTCCTGCTTGCTTCTGTGGTCAGAATGGGACCCTTGACTGCTCCAGGAGGCAAAATTTGCTCAGTTGATGCCATTTGATATCTAGAAAATGCCAGCAAGCTGCTGTTTGCCACTATCCCACAAATGCACGAGGTAGATCACAGCCGTCCTTGGCAGGTTTGGACCTCAATAAAGGGTGAGATAATGCACATTCTCCCCAGAAGGTAAGGTCAGTCCTCTCTGAAGAGTGGCATTTCCTAGCTGTCACTGAACCCAAAGCTGTCTGCTATGGTGGCAAGACCACTGAGACAGCCCACTCCACAGGGCTCCTGGGAACTCAGCAGGAGCAGTTGTTTTATTCTTCCTCCCCAAAATGGGGATAAACTGACTTTCAACATTCAAAAGCAGGTATTTAGCACATCTGTATCACCCCCATTTTGAGCACTGTGCAGACCCCTACTGCAAACTCCACCACTCCTCTTACCAATAGGAGGTATGGACTTCTGTGTATATGATCTTCAGCCAGGCGAAGTGACAGCTTGTGACTATGCCAGGATTGCTGCCTATGGATTTATAGGCATAAAGACAGTCGAAGGCTTCATTCATACAATTTCAAGAAAACTGTGCATACACACATACACGTTGTATTTATTGAGTAGAGCAGTGGAAACTTTACCCTGATACGTAACTTACCTGGAGTCAGCAGGAGATACAATTGGTGTAACCTGGGTAAGATTCACTTCTGGTTTTTGAGGTACCAGAAAAAAAAAGTTATCACTGCACTTCAGAGAAAGTCAGAAGAGTCTCTTTACTGAGTGGAGATCAGAACTGCCACAACCTTTTTAGTAAGAAATGTGAGAAAATGATATACCAAGAGGAAATGTGAGTGTACTAATGTGTTGTCCCAAGAAAGTGCTGTTTACATCTAGGTTAGTTAAAGGTGCAAGACTAAACAATTCAATGGAAAACTCCTCCTATGAGAGTACTCCCTGCTACCAAAGGAGATGGTTGGAGATTGAGGGCAAAGATAGCAAGATAGCTCAGTACAAATGCAATCTGCATGATGGGATGCTGGTTTTTCTCAGATGACTACAGCACACAGGCAGATCAGATGGTGACAATCTACAGTGCAGCTGGGGCCAGAAAACAACTAAAATTCAACTAAAAAATGGAAACTTATTTGGGGAATGAAAATAAACAACTATGCAACAGTAGGGTTTAAAAAAAGGCAGGCCAGGAAACTTTCGATGAGCTTCCAAGATTCAGTGAGAGCTGAAATACCAAACCTGGTCAGCATCTTTGACAGCTTCCACTACAGCTTGCTCTTAGGGATGTCTGAGTCCATCAAGTGTTGCCAGAAAAAGGCCTGTATCCTGTGCCACGCATCTTCTTGGGCTTTGGCATGCTCCCTCCATTGCCCTCCCCAATGCACAAACACCCCAAGCACTTTGTGGATCGAAGCCTGGCACAGAGGCAAGTATGGTGGCTCCAAGAGGTGTCCTGCTCCAGAATAGGAGCAAAATTCCACTTCCCGTCCATATTGCTGAAGGCGCTGAACAGCATCCTGGCAATAGAGGTCACTTTTCCAGTTTGCGTCATCCAGTCCCGACAGGAAGAGGAACTTCGCCGAGGACCTCTCCATTGGAATGCGACACTCCCAAGTCGCTGGGTCCCTGTGGTCATCTAGGACATCTGAAAAATCTACTAGGACAGACTCGTCATTGGTCTTCATCCTTCCCAAATCATATGGGTGGGGAGGAACAGTGAAGCCATCCCCCCGCAGGGGAATGAAAGAATTAAAACCACTTCCAGATATGCTGACAGCTGCCTTGATGCCAGGTAGAAATGTGGCCATGGAAAGGGCTAGATCAGCTCCTTTAGACAAGCCCAAAACGCCAATCCCAGTATCTTTCACCTGAAACACAGTTATGAAACAACCATTATCAACTACTCATTTCCTGGGCTGACATAACATCTCCAGTTCTGCTTCCTCACTCCTCATCCAACTAAGACCACCCATATTTTATCCTTCCCTCTCTATTCAGGTTACATCATTCCCATATCTATCCCTTTGCTGAGCCTCCACAAGAGTGACTATGAATTCTACAGCTCCTCAACATTTCTCCTCCTGTAACACTTTTTCTCCCTGGTGACCTCTATAGACAAAGCCTCTTTGCTCCCTCCACACCCTAGCTCAACACTTGCCCTCAGTACTGTATCTTTTACAGCTCCTGTCTCCAAATGCTCTCAATCTTCTCTCCTCAGGTCCCCTTTGCAAAACCACTTTTTCACGGGTTTACTTGCATTGATTTTCTTTCATGCCATTGCTTTTTGATACTCTCCTACAGCTGACCTGTAATCTTCTGTTTTGTCTCAGAACACATATGGTTCATTACACCTGAGGCTGAGTAAGCCCAACAACTGTTTAAATCAACTTATTTATAGTGAAGGCTCTTCACACCAAATTCATTTCATAATGTGTGCCTTGTATGATGATCTGGAAGTTTCAGAGCTCTGTGAGGAACAAGACAAACAAGCAAGGCTGTATTCTGCTGTCACACTGGCTACATTCCTGGTGTCCACGTGCTAGAAAATAAATAACTTTGTGAAATGAATACTGCATTAAGTAGCATTCCATTCAAAGTTTAAATGCTACTTGATTTCTCTTGGTCTCTTTTGGTTTAAGTATGATGATATATTGCTATAAAGTGTCCTTCCCATCCCACATACTTGTTCAAATACAGACGCAGTTTCTTAAAACATGGCACGCTTTCCAGTGCTACAACTGGATTCTGTAAGGGATTCTGTTGTTAAAGTGGTTTATTACTGTCTTGTGAAACTTACTAGAATCAAAAGCCCTTAACATTTCAGAAATAGTAGAAAAAGACAATGGATTTGTTTTCCCTTCTAAAATCTTCAAAGACACAAAAGTAGGGAAAAAAAATAAGCAATGTTGTGCTTCTAGTCCAGGAACTGCTTTGATTTAATCTTACACAAACATTGGTTTGCACAACACTCTATGGACTGTCATAAGATGCTGTGCAAAACCAGCTATCCAACTCCTTGCTAAATTGGAGTTGAGGCACATGCTTCTCCATCTCTCAGATCATGCTGTCTTTCAGACAATGCTGTCTCCTTCTAACATCTCAGAAACTTAGTTGTGTTCAGTGACATATGGCATTTCACATTAGAAAATTGGAAAATAGCTTCCAACACGATGAGCATCACAATTTATCTCTTACCTGCTGCTGCTGCCGCAAAAAGTTTACAGCTTCCTCAAAATAGCCCAGTTCAAGAATCTCTGGCATAGCAGGCAGATCTTCAAAGGCCATGTAAGCAAGAGCCAGAGTCACGAAGCCTCTGCTAGCCAGAAGACTTGCTCTGTATTCAACAAGACCTCCTCCAGATCCATACAAATCAATAATTCCAGGGAATGGACCAGGTCCTGCAATGAAAGGTGTGTATATATATACATATACTCAAAGAGAGAAGTTTCTACAGTTGTCCTTTCAGTAGTGCCCCCTCAGCACAGGACAGTAGACACCAAAAGGAAACCATCCTCTGAAGCTTTCCATGGAGGTTCTCAATCTCAGGCGCACACAATATCACTGTAAGGACACTAATTTGGATATTTCTTCTCTCTCTTAGGAAATCACTATAGGAAGTTCATGTCGGGCATCCTGCTCCCACCATGAATTTCAGCTGAAATAGGCCTAGATGTTCTCAGGCCACTGGGGACTGATGAACAAACAGTACTGCTGCATGAGCTGCACTTCTTTAGGAGCTGTGCTAGCCAGTTTTCCTAGGAGGGAATACTTGAGTTATGAAATGTACCCACAAATGTCAGCACTGACCTACACCAATTCAGGCTTCAGTCTGATCTGGGTAACTACCCCTGGGCTTCTCAGTTTTCCTACTGCAGCCATAGGACCTTCCTTTCCTGCTGCTGCTCTGCCCATTCTTAAAGCCAGACTTCCCTTACAAGATTTGGTGTCACAGCAGCTGCAAGGGACTTTTTATTTGGTACAGAGCAAGATGTTCACGTTTAAGTACTGCTCAAGGAACATAAACAGTTAAGGGCTCAGAGCAGCTTTACACAAGATCTAGCCTTGGCGCTGTCTCCATACAGAGCTGTGGAATATGATGCCTGTTTAATTAAAGACCTTCCTTGTCTCATTTGTCTCCCATCTTCCTAAGTATCCCATGCAGTCAAGCTGCTCAACAAGGTAGAGACTTCTTTCTTTGGCTTTTCCTTAGCCAGAGACAGAGAGACAAGTCCAGAGCCTGCAGGAAGATCCGTGGCAGCTGTTGGAGCAGCCTAGGCTGGCTGCAGCCCGAGTCCAGTGCTCCCACACCTCGTCATTCCTCGCTCCATGGCCGGAGCCGTCATGCCTCACAGCTCTGCCGAAGACCAGGGGCCTCTTTGTCCTGTCAGCTAAACAGAAGAGCTAAGAAATAAACACACTCTTCCCCAGAGCTTTCACTGCAGGAGAGGTCCTGAACCCCCCTCAGCTAGAGCAAACAGGATATGCCTCGTGTTACCACTGCTGCCCTCCTTGCACCCCCCCACCTCAGCACTTGGCCGGCCTGAGCAATGCCTGCTCTTCCCTGCTCTGCTGTGAGGATCCAAGTAGCTGGACCAAGCACAGGCTGAGGGAACCATTAGCTGAGGCTTTGCTCTGGGTTGCCGAGTGCATCCAGGGGCCACGGGGCACAATACGTGGTGTAAGTCACACCTGCAAAACCAGAATGGAATTAAAACTCACCGGGAGGGAGGAAGAGGGTTGCTTTCAGACGACCTTCTCTAACCGAAATCCTCTTCACCCCCTCTCCTAAAAACCATCGTTCATTGGTGCATTTTCCCAGCAAGCGGCTCATGTCCCCGTGGCCCTCATACACTTCAAAGTCCACACAGAAAGGGGTCAGGACGTTCCTCTTTGCCAGCCGCTTATAGGGCGCTTTAGACTGCAGAGACCACAGCAGCCCCATCGGCTCCACTCCCGAATAGCTGCCCCCCAGCGCTGGGGAGCAGCTGAGGTCGAGCTCCCCGCTGCTCCCAGCTCTGTAGCAAGCGTGGGCTTGGAAGAGCTCCCCGCTCTCGTCAACTAGGCTGGCTCGGAGGGTGACCGCCTGCTGCGGCAGGAGACCCGCCACACGGATCTGCACGGGGTCATCGAACAGACACCGGGGGGAAGGCACAACCGTCACCTGCACCGCCATCCCAGCTCTCCCGTCGGGCAGAGGAGCTGCCCTTTTTTTGTGGCGAGACACGGGCGGCGTGAAACAGGACCGTCAGGAGCCTGTCGCTTCTCAGGCTTACAATCTCTGCCCAAAGTCCAGGAGGAACCACCGCGGCGGCTTCCTTCAGGCGGCGAGCACGGGCTGCTGGGAGACGTAGTTCAGAGCATGACTCCCGCCAGAGGCTCTGGCTCAGGGGTAGTACCGTAAGACCATCCGCTTGCACAGACACAAGCTGCCGTTCGTTCCCGGCCTGCGGTCTTACTTTTGATTATAGAGAGAGACTACATTAAAAAGCCCAAAGTGGCAAAAAGAGATATTCAAATCGCCTTTCCCCCCACTGTGGGAAAGTCCAGAGTCGACCGCAGAACTGGCTTGGGTGCCTTTGTCAAGGCACAGTGAACACAAACTAACTGGAAAGCCTGAAGTAACGTGACATCTTCATCTAGCTGTGAAACAAAGCCTGCCCTTAATCCCTCTTGAGTTTTCAGCAATTTTTGGACAAGCACCACAAAAAAACCCAATGCTTTATGCTTTACCTGTGTTTCTTTAAAAAACAAAAGAAACAGACAAAGTAAAAGAATTATCTTTCTTCTTCACAACAATCAATCTTGTCTAAAGGGTATCCGCATTTTCCTAATTAATACACAGAAAATAAATTTCCCCCCATATTGCAGGTTGAGGACTATCAGGGAGTGTGAGAGGGAGATTGACCACCCATATTGCTAATGTTTCTAAGGGACTGTTTGAAGAGTTGACGATAAACACCAACTTTTGGTTTTCATAAACAACACTACTACATATTTGCAATGTCCACGTATTTAATAGCCGCCTAGTCCTACCCTGCAGGTCTTAGACACGTGAGTAGTCTCATCCTGTTCTGCAGAAATACAAACAGGCTGCAGAAATGGGCTCCTGGCTCACACAACTCGCCTGACCATGTGTTAGGCAGCAATTAATGGCAAAGGAATGACAAAACCAATGAGCCTACAAGCCACAGAATCACACATCATGCCACGAGACCACAGGTGATGAGCAGATTGACTGTAGATCTGGCAAAGCAACTCTAAAATTACCACTCAGGATGTAAGGGAATGCAGCTACATTTAAATACAATGGTGGAAAGAAACAAAAACCATCAATAAAAACATGTAGCTTAACACAGAAAATAGCCAGCATTGACTTTTGCATGTACTCCTAGATGTCATCCACCCATCACATCATTTGAAAAAGAAGTAAGAAGTTAGTACAGAAATAAGCTTTTAAACTGACCTTTTATTGCAGAAGTTGTAATTTCTCACCATCAAAACACCACAGCCACTGAACTTAGTGAATTACAACTGGACAGGCCTTTTGCCTTAAGCCAAATGCATGTGTTGGACTGATGCAGCCTGATGCACAGATGGGTGGCAGAACAGATTCTTCCTTGTCCGCTTGGGTTGTTATGAAAACAATCTGTAGATCTGAACAAACAGTCATGGCTTCTGTTTTGGGATTTCCAAAACCTGGATTGCCTCCTTTCAAATTTTATTTTGCTCATTGTCACTGAGGCAACATGCTAAGACCTAAAAATGCTATTATCAAACCTTCTACTTACAAGCCAAAAAATCTAGCCAATTGATCTGGACTCTGAAATCAAGCAAAACAGCCATGATATGTTTGACAGATGTTGTTGAGGATAATTTAATGTTCAGTTCTTTTGACTTGAATCATGTCTGTACTCCAGTCACAGATGCTGATGATTGTATCACATCAGAGAGAGAGATCACAAGCTCGAGTCTCCCACCTCTGCTATAACACTTTCACAGTTTTTGTGAGACAATCTAGTAGTTGATAATAGTTGTACTTAAGGTCATATTCCATGTCATACCAATAATTCACTGCAGAGACAAGAAACAGGAAAAACATTTCTAAGGCTAGAATGTAATGATTTACAAATGTGTTCATAGACTGTTTTACAAAGTTCAGCTAGTACAGGCTTTTCCTTTTTACTGACTGAACTTTGAAATGAGCAAATCTTTGACTACATCCAAAAATTACATAAGCAAACATTAGAGTTCTTTAATAGTGCTGCCAATGCAACTCTGTCTTAGCCCAAACCAACTCCTCTTCAGACTCTATACTGGTGATTCATTAGAGCAGAAGCTGGCAAAATATTTAGGAACAGAAAATGTGTGCTTCTATTTAGACCAAAAATACCAAATACACTGCAAAGTTTAATATCCGGATAGGAACCTCTCTTCCTCTGAGTGTGTAATTTCACCACTACTTCACAATGGTTATCAATTAGACAGTGATTTAATTCTGCTTCTCATTTTAATTTTGGTGTACATCTCCTAGAAAAAATAAGCCAAGCAGCGTAATATTGTACCAGTGGTTCTTGGAGGAGGATATACTCTAGCTTCAGACATTTACTGGACCAGACCCAGAGAATATTCATTTTTCAAGTGTATACAGACTGTAGTGCAGTTAACAGACTAAAGGCCAAATAAACTCATCAACTCTTTAGCATTTCTGCTAGACAGAGAAAAAGAGAGTGGCCAGGGGCTTGCAACTGAAAACAACTCCACTTTTTCTAAAAAATCTTTAAGGACTGGTGCAGCAGTACTGGGAAAAGAGAATCAGAAATACTGCTTTACTGCTAGCTTGTCTTTTTATCACAGTATCGCAAATACTGAAAAAAGGACTTGCAATATTTGCAGTCTTACACAAACACTAATGTTATGTTCAAAATACTGTGTTTACTCTTCCTGGGCAGACAGGATTATTCCACGTAAAAGACAGCAATAAACTCTTCCTCAAACCTTGCAAAGCTTACAGAATACAATGATAATACTTTGCACTATCCCCACCCCTCCACCTGCACCAAATGAGCAATGCTTGAAATTCTGGAACTCTCTTCAGTAAGGAAAAAAAAAGATAAGAGAGAGATGATAGTAAATCCTATGAAGAAAGAGATGACAAGACTTTTGATAAGCACAGGGGAACAGTAACACAAGCGTAGGCTTATTAGCAAGGTAGTAGACTGGGTCGGAGCAGATTCCAGCTCACACGACAACACAGTATCTTCCAGGTTGTGTCCATATCCATACCTAAAACTCATACAGTTTCTGGTTTCCTCTTCTTCTCCCAGATCCTTTTTTGCTGATGTGATAACAGCACACACAACATGCAGTTTCTTTGTGAAATGTATGTAGATGACCAATTTGTGGTTAGCAGGCTAGGCAGGCAAACTGCTTAGCTCCATGTATAAACAGAAACTGGATCATGATCACTGAATTAGCTATCCTTCTCCAGATTTGACAACTAGAAAGACTTCTTCTGCTACATCCCTAGCACTTGTCAACAATTCTATGAATTATAAGCAAAAGAGACTGCATGGTATCTGCCGAGATTGCTATTTCCTCCTGAGGGGAGGTAGATGATCTCAAGGGGACCTTTGGTCCCAGTTATGCTTTGTTGTATCTGGTTTGCTCTAGCTGCACACCCGCTACAGTTCAAAAACATATCTGGAAATACTGTGAATTTTACCTGCTATACAGCCATGTGATTGCTGAACATGATGGAACCAGAGAGAAGGCAGGTATAACATCTCACCAGCTTTCACTGTACACTGCAAAGGTTTTGCCTGAGCATACTCTGGGTACTGTTCCAGATTCGGGTTCAGTGGGTCCAGGGGAATCCAGGGCACCTAAAAGCAAGAGAGTATGTATATGGTACTGACTCTGGCAAAAAATTCCAGCAAGATTCCAGAAAAACAACTGATAACCAAACTTACTAGGTTACAAAACATGTATTTTGCCTAGCAAAACACGTACAGCTATGCAGCTTTCCACATTCAACTGGGAATAGGTCAAGGATGCAAAAATTTGCCTCCCTCAGTGAAGCATTTCTAATTAGGGAAAAGATAGTAAATGTCAGCTAAAGGTGCTAAATGTCAGCTAAAAGTGCTAAAAGGTGCTAAATTTCAGTCTCATGGCATACTTTCAAAACAGCTCCAGCCCCTTAAGCCTCTTGTTCTTCCTACATTCACTACTTGAGTATTTTATCTCTTTTTAGAAATTCCTTTCTTCTTCTAAAGCTCTCTGGTCTAATTTTATTCCCAGCAACTAAAACCCCCCCTTCCTGCTGGGAAATCCCTCTTGCCTGCATTCATTTCTTCTATACCCTACAGAGTTATAAACCTCAGCACTCCACCTTACTGCGTTACAGGAATGGTCCCATGAGATTCCATGAGCACCACTCTGGAAACAGAGAAAAAGCCCCAGCTCAAGTTCAGCTGAAGCATTAGTCACACATTGCAGAGGCAAAAGGAGAGAGATTAGATACAAAAGGCTACTGCATTTTTGTAAACTGCCTCCAGATGTATACATTTTAATCAAATAAATATTGCTACTACTAAGAAAACACAATTTATTCACTGGTAGAGATATGTTTTATTGCACTGGGTGATACTGCTGTAGAGCAAAATCTAGCCTCAAGTAGAGGGCCAAAAGAAAGGGAATGCAGAGGAGTCTATTTCAGACTTAATGTTGATTAATTTAAAAGTTCTTTACTGGATCTATTTAAGTTTGGTGCAAGGAAGACAGTTTATGATATCAATGGTTTCAGGTGTGCAGTAAAAATCTTTTCTGGAAGACAGGTATCCTTTGCGAATAGTAAAATACAAGTGAAATATCTGGGCATTCTCTTTCCAGTAATGAAGGATTTCTAAATATCAATCAATATGCTCAGTTTGAGGGCTCAGAAGTGCCCAAAACTATCTTTACTGTATTGTGTTCTTTATATACTTTTTACCTTATCTGCACTCTTCTCATCCACAATTTTAAATGAGCCATCTTCTGATACCTGGTAGGCTGCTGGCTGATAAAGCTCTGGAACACAGAAAGAATTAAATGACACAACTCAGAGTAGTACTCAGAGAAACTAGTAGCAGGGCATGTCACACTTTCACCAAGTAAAAGAAAAATTAAGACAAAACCATTTTCAGCTTACTGTCCTCACTGTCCTTCCCTTTGTCCATTTCAATTTTTATCCAGTTTCTTAATTTTGGGGCATTTTTTCAGTCAGTCTGAATACTGAGCTGCCTTCCTGTTTGGAATTCCGACCTTCTTTCTTCACAGGAATTATTCTCCTCAAAACCCATTTTACTCCTGGTCCTATTTTGTTCCAGTAACTGTCTTGTTTCCCTTTTGGAAGTCATAAATGCATCCCTGACTTTCACATTGTTCTATATTCTGGCGTTTCTTCTTAGGTCAGTCTAGCAAGATAGCACTCACAAGAGTTATTAGTGACTTATGGCCAGCCTTTCACTTCTAATTTTATCTGACAGGGCTCATCAACTGCTTCAGATACTGCAGGTTGCTTTTCTTTCATTGCTTCAGCACATGTGGTTTTCTAAGCCCTCCCGTGAGAGAGTTTCTCTCCATTAACCTGATGTTCAAAAAGATGGAGTTGTCTTTTTACTACACACTATAAAATGTAAGCATTATCTCTGTTCTATGCTTTAACAGTAATTTGTTTTACAAAGGATTACTCATATGACATACGTGTATTTCAAACATTCACATACATATGACACTACCTCTCCTATGTAGAAAGGCTGAGACAGATGGGGTTGTTCAGCCTGGAGAAGAGAAGGCACTGGGGAAACCTTATTGCGGCCTTTCAATATATAAAGGGGGCTTATAAGAAAGACAGAGAAAAACTTTTTACCAGGGCCTGTAGTGACAGGACAAGGGGCAATGGTTTCAAACTGAGAGAGGGTAGATTTGGATTGGATATAAGGAAGAAAGTTTTTATGATGAGGGTTGTGAGACACGAACAGGTTGCCCAGAGAAGTTGTGGATGCCCCATTCCTGGAAGTGTTCAAGGTCAGGTTGGACAGGGCTTTGAGCAACCTGATCTAGTGAATGGCGGGGGGGGAGGGACTTAAAGGTCCCTTCCAACCCAAACCATTCTATGATTCTATGATTTTAAGGCTGTAAACAAAATAAAACCAGTATAAATAAAATATTGTAGCAGCACACATATCTAGGCAAAATTATATTAGTGTCATATAGCACTCTGCATTCACTTAATCTAAAGGTTTGAAAGTCAAGGAATGGGAAAATAAAGTTTTATTTTACAAGGCATAAAATTAAGCTGTCCATCTTCTAGATGACACTGCAACATAACAAACTATTACTGTGCACTCAGGAAAGCAACATAAAGAAACAGAAAACAGGCAATGTGAAGTAATGCTGCCGTAAGAATCTCTTTTTTCATTTCTCCAGTTTTCAGAGATTCAGTTAGTAACTTGAATATTTCATTAAATTACAACTTATTTTTCCTCTTCCTGGCTTTTTTCCTAGAGAAAAGAATGAGCAGGCAGAATCCAAACCTGTTAAACATCAAAGATGACATGGTACTATACTGACAAGATACTTAATTTACAATACTGACAAGATACTTAATTTAAATGTTCTAAAGCTGAACAGACTGCCATGAGTATCAATGAACCTATTACTTTACAGGACTGGAAAACCGGACCTCAGAATAATGTTTGTATTACAAACTACCTGCAGCACAAAATAGAAGAGATTTCTGTCCATGCTGGAAAGCATAACACTGCATAAACATCAAAATGTTATCTCTGCTTCCTTTTTCGTATCTTTCAATATTTCAGTCTCTCCTCCTTCCAACCTCCAGACATACTGCATAGTAAATGATGTACCATATGGGATGAAGGGACGGTCACTCGGTGGATGCAGCAGAAAATGTTTCTCTCCAGATATCACACAGTACAAGTTCTCATAATGATCTTTATGTACTAGGATTGAGAATAGAAGAAATGTGGAGAAAGAGAGAAAATCAGTGTTATTTCCTTCTCTACATCAGAAACTATAATAAACTGAAAGTGTCAGCTTGTCCTCTTATTATCAGGCTGCTTCCTCCTCTTGTGGCCACTGGGAGTGGAAAGTAACAATATGATGTTATAGCAAACGTATTCAATGAAGCAAATTGTCAGTGCCTTGCCTGACACAATGTCAGGTAGGCAGATGCACCCAGAGACACGGCAGCAAGAGGCTGCAGAAGTGCAGGAGACAGAATGCAAAAAGGCACGTTAAAGTAGAACTGCCTTGTCAGAAAAAACACACAGTCCTACTGAGCCACTAACTCAAAGCAAGCCCACTTAAACCCATGCTGAAAATACACAGAAGACTTACAGCAGCCAGACAATACATACAAGATGTCACAGCAGCTGATTCCCCAAGCCAAAAATTCACAGCATCAGGCTTCTTCCCTGTATGGTTAGGCAATAGAGAAATGTTGTCAACAAAAAAAGAATTTGAAGTGTCATGTTTAAAAGCATTTCAAATAATTTTCTGCCAATTTCTGCCAAATTCTGTCCTTTAACTTCCTTCGTAACGACAGGTTTCATTGCAAATAGCACTCTGTGGGCAACAGCAACCTCCTTCTACACTGGAAGCCACTGAAGTGCCCATCAGACTTCATGACATAGTATTATCCATCCCAAAATCGATGGTTACAACCCTTTGTTTCCACATTCTGAATCCCTAAGATTTAGCTCAGAGAGAAATTGCAGCACGTCTATGTACAGTTGCAAAAAGAAGGTGAGATCACAGTAAATCATTTTCATTGACATTTTAAGGAAAGACATGCTGTAAAATAGAAACCAAATGAAACAGAACAGCGTTTAACTAGAAACAAACATCTGTAATTTTACCAAAGGTGGGGGGACTGTGTGTTGTTTTGCTCATTTGTTATGCTAGCTGTGGTAGCAACAGCATGACTCTAAATCGGAGAAAAGNATAGGGAGGAAAGTTTTTATGATGAGGGTTGTGAGACACGAACAGGTTGCCCAGAGAAGTTGTGGATGCCCCATTCCTGGAAGTGTTCAAGGTCAGGTTGGACAGGGCTTTGAGCAACCTGATCTAGTGAATGGCGGGGGGGGATGGACTTAAAGGTCCCTTCCAACCCAAACCATTCTATGATTCTATGATTTTAAGGCTGTAAACAAAATAAAACCAGTATAAATAAAATATTGTAGCAGCACACATATCTAGGCAAAATTATATTAGTGTCATATAGCACTCTGCATTCACTTAATCTAAAGGTTTGAAAGTCAAGGAATGGGAAAATAAAGTTTTATTTTACAAGGCATAAAATTAAGCTGTCCATCTTCTAGATGACACTGCAACATAACAAACTATTACTGTGCACTCAGGAAAGCAACATAAAGAAACAGAAAACAGGCAATGTGAAGTAATGCTGCCGTAAGAATCTCTTTTTTCATTTCTCCAGTTTTCAGAGATTCAGTTAGTAACTTGAATATTTCATTAAATTACAACTTATTTTTCCTCTTCCTGGCTTTTTTCCTAGAGAAAAGAATGAGCAGGCAGAATCCAAACCTGTTAAACATCAAAGATGACATGGTACTATACTGACAAGATACTTAATTTACAATACTGACAAGATACTTAATTTAAATGTTCTAAAGCTGAACAGACTGCCATGAGTATCAATGAACCTATTACTTTACAGGACTGGAAAACCGGACCTCAGAATAATGTTTGTATTACAAACTACCTGCAGCACAAAATAGAAGAGATTTCTGTCCATGCTGGAAAGCATAACACTGCATAAACATCAAAATGTTATCTCTGCTTCCTTTTTCGTATCTTTCAATATTTCAGTCTCTCCTCCTTCCAACCTCCAGACATACTGCATAGTAAATGATGTACCATATGGGATGAAGGGACGGTCACTCGGTGGATGCAGCAGAAAATGTTTCTCTCCAGATATCACACAGTACAAGTTCTCATAATGATCTTTATGTACTAGGATTGAGAATAGAAGAAATGTGGAGAAAGAGAGAAAATCAGTGTTATTTCCTTCTCTACATCAGAAACTATAATAAACTGAAAGTGTCAGCTTGTCCTCTTATTATCAGGCTGCTTCCTCCTCTTGTGGCCACTGGGAGTGGAAAGTAACAATATGATGTTATAGCAAACGTATTCAATGAAGCAAATTGTCAGTGCCTTGCCTGACACAATGTCAGGTAGGCAGATGCACCCAGAGACACGGCAGCAAGAGGCTGCAGAAGTGCAGGAGACAGAATGCAAAAAGGCACGTTAAAGTAGAACTGCCTTGTCAGAAAAAACACACAGTCCTACTGAGCCACTAACTCAAAGCAAGCCCACTTAAACCCATGCTGAAAATACACAGAAGACTTACAGCAGCCAGACAATACATACAAGATGTCACAGCAGCTGATTCCCCAAGCCAAAAATTCACAGCATCAGGCTTCTTCCCTGTATGGTTAGGCAATAGAGAAATGTTGTCAACAAAAAAAGAATTTGAAGTGTCATGTTTAAAAGCATTTCAAATAATTTTCTGCCAATTTCTGCCAAATTCTGTCCTTTAACTTCCTTCGTAACGACAGGTTTCATTGCAAATAGCACTCTGTGGGCAACAGCAACCTCCTTCTACACTGGAAGCCACTGAAGTGCCCATCAGACTTCATGACATAGTATTATCCATCCCAAAATCGATGGTTACAACCCTTTGTTTCCACATTCTGAATCCCTAAGATTTAGCTCAGAGAGAAATTGCAGCACGTCTATGTACAGTTGCAAAAAGAAGGTGAGATCACAGTAAATCATTTTCATTGACATTTTAAGGAAAGACATGCTGTAAAATAGAAACCAAATGAAACAGAACAGCGTTTAACTAGAAACAAACATCTGTAATTTTACCAAAGGTGGGGGGACTGTGTGTTGTTTTGCTCATTTGTTATGCTAGCTGTGGTAGCAACAGCATGACTCTAAATCGGAGAAAAGCCACTATATGAAAAGAAGTGCTATATGGCACTGTCGCCACATTGTTTCAGTTGTGATGGTCCCAATACACAAGTGAGATACTGATTCTGGAGTAACCCAAACCCAAAATTTGGATTACTCCATTATTAAGTATTTTACCACTTCTACTTTCTAAGGGGATGAAACCAAACTGAGCTGTGGCATCCAGAAACAGAAAAAACATTCACCATGTACCTAGCATGATTGTTTTAAAGCTCCATACAATATTTACTGAATATAGGAGAAATAGAAGGTTTACCAAGTGCCTCACTCATCCATGGTATGTCAGGCTGCACATCACGGACAAGTTCAGGGAACTCCTCGGTGAGGTTTGAACACTGCTTCTGCACATAGAATACGTTGGGAGAGGTCACTTTCTTCTCCACAATGTCCAAAAAGTCCATGAAAGGCATTTGGCGCTCCTCTGGCATGACAAAACGGTCCTGAAACACCGCATCTGCATAACCATTTGGTGTTACTGCCACACTCACTACCTTGGCACCTACTACTTCCCTGCAAAATAAATCAAAGGTTTATAGCCAGACCTGTAATTGGCCCGTATATTGGACACTGGTTACTTTAAAAAGAACATGTTTCATGGCCAGCAGAAATAAGAAACCAGAAAAGGAAGGTTAAAGAAAGCGTGCCTCCCCTGATGAACAACGATGGCGACCTAGTGTCAACAGACGAGGAGAAGGCTGAGGTACTCAACAGCTTTTTTGCCTCAGTCTTCACTGGCAACCTCTCTCCTCACCCCTCCCGAGTTGATGGACCACAAGATGGGGACCAGGGGGGTAAAGCCCCTCCCACTGTAAGGGAAGATCATGTTCGTGACCACCTGAGGAACCTGAATATACATAAGTCTATGGGACCTGATGAGATGCATCCCAGAGTCCTGAAGGAATTGGCTGATGTAGTTGCCAAGCCACTCTCCATGATATTTGAAAAGTCATGGCAGTCAGGTGAAGTCCCTGGTGACTGGAAGAAGGGAAACATTGCGCCCATTTTTAAAAAGGGTAGAAAGGAGGACCCTGGGAATTACCGACCTGTCAGCCTCACCTCTGTGCCTGGGAAGATCATGGAACGGATCCTCCTAGAAGCAATGCTAAAGCACATGGAGGACAGGGAGGTGATTCGAGACAGCCAGCATGGCTTCACCAAGGGCAAGTCCTGCCTGACTAACCTGGTGGCTTTCTATGAAGGAGTGACTGCATCAGTGGACAAGGGAAAAGCAATGGATGTCATCTATCTGGACTTCTGTAAAGCCTTCGACACGGTCCCCCACAACATCCTTCTCTCTAAATTGGAGAGATATGGATTTGATGGGTGGACTGTTTGGTGGATAAGGAACTGGTTGGATGGTCGCATCCAGAGGGTAGTGGTCAACGGCTCAATATCCAAATGGAGATCAGTGACAAATGGTGTTCCTCAGGGGTCCGTACTGGGACCAGTGCTGTTTAATATCTTCATCAATGACATAGACAGAGATTGAGTGCACCCTCAGCAAGTTTGCAGATGACACCAAGCTGAGTGGTGCAGTTGACAGGCCTGAGGGACGGGATGCCATCCAAAGGGACCTGGACAGGCTGGAGAGGTGGGCCTGTGCCCACCTGGACTCGATGATCTTAAAGGTCTTCTCCCCAGAGTTGGGGTTGTTCAGCCTGGAGAAGAGAAGGCTGCAGGGAGACCTTAGTGCGGCCTTTCAGTACTTAAAGGGGGCCTATAGGAAAGATAGGGACAGTCTTTTTAGTAAGGCCTGTTGTGACAGGACAAGGACTAATGGTTTTAAACTAAAGGAGGCTAGATATAAGGAAGAAATTTTTTACAATGAGGGTGGTGAAGCACTGGAACAGGTTGCCCAGAGAGGTAGTGGAGGCCCCATCCCTGGAAACATTCAAAGTCAGGTTGGATGGGGCTCTGAGCAACCTGATCTAGTTGATGATGTCCCTGCTCACTGCAGGGGGGTTGGACTAGATGACCTCTAAAGGTCCCTTCCAACCCAAAGCATTCTATGATTCTAAGAAGCCTGGCTTTCCATGGATGGGTGTCTCTAGACTAGATTTTCTACTGTCTGATAAGGACTCTGGCATTCTGCTCCGATTGCTCCCTGTGGTCAAGGCAACCATAGTATCTTTCGCCTCTCTAAATTCTCTTTGTGAACAGATGAGTACACAAAGGAGGTCCCTTTTCCTCGGTGCAGGCAGAGGGCCCTCTTCAGCCACTTCTTTTCACGAATCATGGCAGAGCTTGATATTCTCAGGACCACTCAACCCAGCCAAATCTGGGTGACCATGTGTTCAAAAGCAATCAAGGAGGAAGAAAGGGTGGACACAGACTGACAGACACACACATCATGAGGATAACAGCCCTTATTTCTGTGAGAAGTTTAATTTTAAACCCATAGATTTTAGGTCTAACCAGAAATCCCCTCTCAAAAAAGAACTTTAAAAAAAATATGTCATTGTTAGAACGCTCATCATTTGGGTTTTTTTAAAAAAAAGGTATACTCAGTCACAAACATACCAGTCTGTTCTTACAGCGCTACAGCCCCACTCCAACTGGGAGGCTACAGGGCAGAGCAGTTGCCAGAGCGCAGCTATCGGACTGGGTTTCGATAGCCTGAGTCTGTTGGCTGCACACAGTCGAAATACCCACCCTTCATACTGCATCGGAACTGGTCAGGACAGTATGTTTGCAGGAAGAAATTTACACAAGTTTGGCAAGACTGAACGCCTTCCTACACAAGCACGGAGGAATCTGAAGTCATCTTAGGGACAAAAACAAAGGTTAATGAAGGGCCTTTTACTGAGGTCAACCAAAGTTGACCACCACTCCTGCTCCAAAGCTCGTTCATACCTGAGGTATGCTGAGGTCCATTTCTTCAGAGCCGGCCAGTGGCTGATGGCATTCTGAATTATACAAGGTTTATTTGGACTCACCCATTCTCGATAAAACTCCAGCGGGGACGGAGGCCTATCAAGATAGGGTACGGAGTCTGACCACCCCAGCTCTGTCCAGGCAAACAAGAAAAGTTTTACTCAGCGTCCCGAGAGAAACGTCCTCTGCTAGCACACTAACTGCTTTCAAACCCCACACCACAGGTGCTCAACTGAAAGCAAGCAGTGACCCCCCCGGCTCCAGAAATCGCTCTGTTAAAACCCAGAAGCTGTTAGGGAGGGTTTCAGTGCCAGATGGGGTACCTCAGGCCATCACCCTGCTACTCTCTTGCTGTCAGCCGCAGCTCATCCCACAGGCAGCCACGCCGTGGGCCCAAAGGATTTCATGCGTGAAGGACATACATTGCAGGAGATACACCTCCGATACACAGATGATACTACAGGAAGGTTTTTGTAAGATGGAATAGTGCTTTGTTGTGCTATTTTATACATAGGAAAACAACCGAAAAGGGCCATTTTCTCGAGTTATGTTTTCTTTCTGCAGCGGCCTTTCTACTGCTTCTTCAGTTTGGAAACATTTGGCTGAAAAACGAGTAGGAGTGCAGATGCTCCAGTTCAACCCAGCACCATTTGCGGCTGCTGCGGCCCAGGCGGGGCGCCGAGGCGGCGGAAGACCGAGTTTATATTCCCACAGGGCGGCCTGGCGCCCCGGAGAGCACCGGGGAGCCGGCGGGGCGGGGCCCGGCCCAGGCCCCAGCGCCCGCCCGTTACCGGCGGGGCTACCCCTACTGCCTCCCACCCCCTTCCCACCGGGCTGCCCC
>VYZW01006512.1:50931-64570 GCA_013401315.1 Balaeniceps rex
CTCCGCCCGCCTCCCTGTCTGCCCGCCCCTCCGGAAAATGAACCCCCGGGCGCAGTTCGCGAGTGGGTCGCGCAGCTCAACTGCAGCTCGGTAACAAATGATCACATTTTTATTGAAACAGCTTAAGACACGGAGTACAAATGAATACAGAGTTAAAAACAGCTCCCGGAGGGAGCCTCACAGTGCAAAAAAACCCAACATACGATTTTTTTTTTTCCAAGTAATTAAAAAAAAAAAAAGACATTTTAGAGGATTATTTTACCTAAAGCCAAAAGTATAAAAACACACATTTATAAATAAAGCTGGAAGGATTTTTTTGTTCTTTAAATGGGTGAAGGAAAAGGGCAGTGTTGGAGAACACAGGTGAAGGGTTGCCTGCCTGGTGCCTAGGGCGCACTAGGACATGGTGGAGTGGACTTGGCTTATTCCTAACGCTGCTGCCCCATGCATCTCCCCCTCCACGCTTTACAGCAGGCTACCCATACGAATACAGGCCCAGCCGCCCCCGTGTTATTTACACACACAATTCGAAATATGGGACATGCTGGTCTTATCCAGAGAAGGAAGCACCTGCTCACTTGGGCTGCTGTAAGACCTATTATTTTAACGAGGTTTTTGTCATTTAGTATCCTGGATGCTACACATCCAATGGGGTGGAGGGAGACACCATATACATGCATGAATTTACCAATGGTGTTTAAATACCTGTATTTCATTTTTTTCTTATATATAATTATATACATATTCTTTTTAAAAAATTAAGTTCGTATGTTTCTACTCCCGGAAAGAAACGTCCCGATTCCTCTGAGTCACGATGAAGTCTGCAAAACGGGGGACTGGGGAGGGGGCTGCTGTAAGGCCTGCCCCAACCATCACCTGGTAGGTTGCATGGAAAGGAGAAGACAACCTGAGAGAGGAGGTGGAAGAAACGCAGACTCCCGTACACACAGCTCCTGGGTGCTACTGAGGGATGGGGAGGAGGAAGGCTTACCCTGCCTGCAGCAGGAAGCAAAACAGAGTGAGTTTGCAGCCCACTCAGGTTACAGCCCTTCCTACTGCACCACTTCAGAGTGCCCAAAAATGAACCATGGGGTCCCACAGGAAGAGTAGTATTATTTACAAGATGGAAAAAAAAAACCACAACAACTATTCTCATTTTGGCCAGGAATGTTGGGTTGGAGGGCACAAAATGTATGTAAAGAGGATAGGTAGGTCCAAACTATTTTTTCAGGCTTTAAGTTAAACAAATAACTTGTCTTAATACAGATATCTGGTTGTACCTATGCTAACACCCACACAAACCAGTAAGAGGGATAGACTCAAGTTTATTACCTCCTCCCACAAGCCTCTTCACTTCCCAGGCAGTTACCATTCAGCATCTCTCTACCTGGCCCAATGGACAGCCTGTGGTGAAACATATTCACAAGGTGCAACAGAAGGTAACACATTTACGCTCTCTTCGTTCTGTAAACTAGAATTTTTAGGAATATTTCCTACTGCCAGCAATAGGAAGTTAGCAGGGAAGAATCAGTTGGATCAGTCTCAAATTATAAAGAGCAACACTATCTCCTCATGCCTCTCAGCAACAAACTTGGGGCACCAGCATCTCCTTTACTGGGCTTCTACTACTCAATTCGTAACATCCAAGCCTTGAGCAAACAGCTCACGACTTTACCGTTTAAGAAAAAACAGTTGCTTAGAGGACAGCAAGCAAAGAAACGAGAGGCCCAACAGGACATATTTAAACCCAAACCCCTTCCAAGTCATTCTTCAATTACAGATCACCATCTCAGTCCTAGATCTACTTTCCTGAAGCCTTTCTGTACTGTATCTTTCACAGGTATTGGCCAAATGGTGTTCCTCAGGCCAAGACTACCTCTACCTCTACTCTGTTTTCCTGTGTGTCCTACATATACTAATTTATTTTAAACTACACAACCATCCTCCAGCTGATCTACTTGCCCAACACTTCTCTTACCATCATTCTGATCAGATTTTACCTCTGGTTTCCCGTATGCAGCCGTGACCCCAAGCAAAATCCATTCCAGGAAGCAAAACCCACTCTCATCAGCTTAAAAATCAGATTTGCTTCATGCGACTCACTTCTGAGGAGCTTTGTTTCATATCCCTATGCCAGCTTCACTGGTTGTTGCTCTTTACCTTAATGGGAATTTCATTCTCTCCACTGGCTCTCCTGTATCATCTCTGACCCTTTTTGTCACTACCTCAAAGTTTAAATAATAAAACAGAACAAAATTGCACAGGGAAGTAATATAAAGGACCCTCAAACCGTTATCACCAGTACCAAAAGATACCTGGGTTGAAGGGACTGCTATTTTACCTGAGTGTCTTGTGGCCCCAGTACAGCAAGAAATTTCCTGTACACTAGGACATATGTTCACAGTCTGAAAGTGGAGGAACTAATCACCTCAAAAGCAAGCTTGACCCACACTAACTCCATCACAGACCCAACAGGACTGCCATCGTACATTCCACTCACGGCATCTCCAGCACACCTTTTCACTCAAGGAAACTGCCAGAAATTTCCTCTCTGGTTTTCAACTTGCCTTCCTTTGCAAAACCTGTCTGTGCAAGAGAAGCTGCCCATGGGACTGAGCACACCAGCTGATTCAGCACAGTGCAATGCTGAGACAGGACTAGAAAATAACACTTTTAAAGTTTCAGTACAAGCCCATGGAAGGAAAGGTTAGCAAGGACACCTGAAACGTGATTAGGCAGATTTAAATTACAGGCAGAAGTAGCTGGAAATCTCTCAAAGTGCTCCCCATACTTCCAAGTCCTGAAGCACTTGGCAGTGGTGATAAACCAGCAAACCTCTTAGGGGGAGAGTGAGAACTGCAGATTATTCAGCCCTGGAGTTATCTGGAAGAAATAGGTCATCCTACACCAGTCTGGCCAGCCCAGTAGAAAAAAGGCTGCACTGCAGATCTCCAGTCACAGAAAGACAAGAAGTCAACAGACCACATTTCCGAGTGCCACAGCGTTTCAAAGAGATGACAGCCAGGACAGTAAAATGAAAGAAAACTGCTTCAAGCCTGTAACCTGTGGAACCAAGAGATGCAGTTTGGCTGCCTTTGAGTGACTTCCAAGATGCCAGCAGTCTCTCTCCCACCGAAAGCTTGTTGCTTGCATTAGTTTTATAAACTGGGATTACACTGCTCTGCCTTAAAATAAATACAAGACAAAGTGGAGATGGAGGAAGAAATAAAGCATTTTGTATATCTGTCCCTGTTGTGGAAAGGAGTGGGAATAAGGGGGAAGGTGCTGAAGAATTTCATTGGTTTGAAATTTTTTTTTTCTTAGCTTATCATTGACCAAAAAAACATCATGGGACAGTTTTAAGCCACAACAAACACAAGTTAGCATGGGCTTAGAGAAGCTCCACAGGGCGGAGT
This sequence comes from Balaeniceps rex, assembly GCA_013401315.1. Taxonomy (NCBI): domain Eukaryota; kingdom Metazoa; phylum Chordata; class Aves; order Pelecaniformes; family Balaenicipitidae; genus Balaeniceps; species Balaeniceps rex. The sequence goes on from VYZW01006512.1 coordinate 54,348, forward strand.
ATTGCACACACAAATGTAAGAAGGGAAGAAGGGAAGATTTTCTGTTTCTCAGACAAGAAATTCTTGAAAGGAAAAGAGGCTGGGGGCAGGGGAAATGGTGGTAATCGCATCCCAAAATATCGTTTGAAGTCCTTGGGAAACCATTTTCTGTGGATAGTTGAAATAGCTTTACAAAAGGTAAGAGAATCCCAGCTTTCTTGGGATGTAAATATTCTGTTTTCCTGGAAAAGCAAGAAGAAAACATTTTCCTATCATAGTGAAATGAACAAATGACATGGATGAGCTGTTGCACTGAAGATCTCTCAAATCCAAAGTTACACTGTAAGAGATGGAAACCAGCTTTTCCATGTCACTTCTCAACAAATAAATCATCACCCCAAATTTCCCAGTCATGATAACATCAAAGTCATTATCCAATTCCTAATCATGAAAGGTGGCTGAAACAAACTTTCACAGCTGTATCTAAATCCCATTTTTAAAATGTCTGCAGAAAACCCAGTCTGAAGTATCAATATAACATCAAATTCCAGATTAAAAATACCACTACTGAATTCATTAAGTAATCGCCAAAGCATGGTCCAAGGTTTGCAGAGCCTTCCCCCGGAGGTGAATGCCGATAAAATACAGTGTGGGGACTGCCTTGAAACAAGAGAAAAGCAGACAGGGTTGTCATGACAACAGTAGGATTACTCCAGGTAACAAAACTAAGGCAGGAAAAGAAAGACCAGCAAGACAAGATTTAAGCAGAAAACAGTTCATTAATTGCACAGACACTCCAGCCTGTCTCCCTGTTGGGGGTTTATAATACAGAGATTGTTTCTCGCTGGGATATGGCAAAGGGATTGACAGTTTTTGTTAAAGGACAAAGATAATAGCCACAAACGTGACATAGAGCAACAGTCAGAAAAATAAATTAATAAATAAACCCATAAAAAGTCTGCTTCTTGATTCTCATGAAGCCTTGGAGAGGAAGGGATTGGCTTCACTTGGACTCCTTTGTTTTTAGTCAGCAGTTCCAAATTTCTTGGATAAACTGGATTTTCTTTGTTTCTTTAGGTGCCAAACATCCTGACCTCCTGGCTATGAAGAAATTTCAAGGCAGTTTCTCCAAACTCCTCTTTCAAGACTTTGTCTAGAGACAGGAAGTTGAAGACCATTGGGAAAAAAAATATTAAAATTGTGGCCAGCACATTGCTAAGAATTAGAACTGCAAGTCAGTTGTAGGGGCCTGGGGAAATCGATTTATAAAGGTCTCCCCCACCAGCCCTAGACCAGCGCAATGATAGCATCGGTCTGAAGCGCTCTCTGTGGTCCTCTTCTTGGGATTATTTCTATGTATTCACAAACACCCGAAAGCCACCCCTCTTAGAGTTTTTTGTCCATGCGTCGTTCCACAGCTTGTAGCAATAGCTCTGAGTACTGTTCCAGCAAGGCTAGTGTCTGCTCATCTCCCAAACTCTTGGGACTTGGTAGATTGGCCCCACATCCCTCATTCAGTGGGCTAGTGGAATCTTGTGGCTTCACCAGTACCTCCTTAACCTTTGAAAGCTCTTCCTCATCCTTCAGAGAGTCCAATTCTTTCTTCATTGAGGAGAATGTTTCTGTAAGGAGGCCTGCTATTTTATCTTTATCAGTAGAAGACTCTGTATCATTTAACACCTGAAAATAGAGAGGGAAAAGAAAAAAAAGAATGCATTGGGGTTTAGGTAGAGCACCAAGTAAGCAGTTTCAGCCCTTTAGAGAAGTGAAGCCGTGAAGGTTTGCAGACCACTCAAGTGTCCTTTTCTTCAACATTCGAGACTGCCAGTGCAATCATACAGCAGGGCATGCATCCAATACTGCTAGTCACACAAAATCCAGAGGCATTACTCCAGTAGGGTAGAGATGGGAAGCACATTTTTGGGTAGTGTTGCCCTTATACTGGGCCTAAGGCGGTGCTATGTTTCCCAGCTGCAGCACAGGGCTACAGTCTCCTTTTCTTCCTGTCTGCCAGATGCAGCTGGCCACAGGAACAGAGCAAGGTCAGAGAGCTAATGCAAGCGCTAAGGCCAGAGCTGCAGAGGACCACATGGCAGAAGCTCACTGTGGAAGTTGCATGCTCATTACAGGAGACTTGACAGATCAGTGCTAAGAAACAAAGAGCTGTTACATTGCTCTGCATGTAACTCTGGTCTGGCAGTGAGAGGGACAGGCAAGTGGTTGCATGTTCCCTCTCACAGCCGGATTCCCATGGTATCTCACATTTGCTAATCCTTTTCCCAGGCATCAAAGACAGAGAACAGATAGGGATGATAAAACTTAAAGCTCCTATAATATTTCAAATCTCTGAAGCACTGTGTAAAGATTAACTAATTCCCTAATACCCCTTTGAAAAAGAACATACTGTTATCTTCAGTTTACAGATAGACTAAACAGACTGAAAAATTAATTGATTTGCTCAGAGTACCATAGCAAGCCATTGGAAAATCCAAAAGTTGGAAATCAGGAGTTCCTGCCTCCCTGGTTCAAGCTTAAGGTGCAGTCAAGTGGACTACCAGGCAGCTTGTGTCACTGAACACCCAAGTCAAGACAACACCTTGAGCCAGCAAGCACATACATTCGATGCTCGTGGGCTGTAAAGCCAACCTGCTGTAACAGAGCCCGTATCTGAGGTTGCTCACCATGCGGTAAAGATGAATGGCTTTGCGCATGCTGTCCTGGAGCTCGGATACCACGTGCTCACACTGCTCTATGCTGATGCACGATTCTGAAGGGGACAAAAAACCAAAAACCCAGACTAAGGCATAGACACACTCTAATATCTGTGATCTCACAGTTGGGTAAGAAAACTTTTTTTTTTTTTAATACATATATTTGAAGGACCATGTGCACACACTTCTCATTCAATCTTTAGGGTTGGTTTGAGCCAATCATTAAACAGGCAAGTTCTACATGAGCTTTCCTTCATACTACCTAGAGATGCTGCTTGTTTCAAACATTCCTATTTTTCCAGTCTTTAGCCTCTCCAAAGTCAACAATAGTTTTTCTCAGATCGCACATTTTTGTTACAGTCAAGGATAGTCACCATTACCCATGCCATTCTCAATTATAATTAAAGTCAAGTTTGAATGAAGGCTTCCAGTGGCAAAAGGGACTGATCTGAGGAGCCTCTAATTTAGCCTCCACCTAGTCAGAAATCTACACGCTCCCCCTCGTGTATCTGTACAACTAAGTGCTGAGGATGAAGGATTATGCTGAATTATTACAGTGTTCTCTAGTGAGGACTGAGGTCCAGAGGAGTGTTGACAAACTCAGTCACAACAGAATCACATTTCTGAGCAACCCAGGATATGCACTGCTGATACACTGTAATTGAAAAATGAAAAATAAAAGCAAGCAACTGAAGAACACCATCTTCTGCCTGCCCCCCACCAGATATTCTCTCCAAAGCATCAGAGTTGAAGGCCTGCAATGTTTTAATAAAATAAACACTTTCATGAGTTAGACATAAGCCACGAACAAAGACACAGACAAACACACACAATCTGCAGTTATCTTCAGTTTGCAAAGGCCCAGACAAAGGCCATTTGACTTCCTTTAGTCACCTAAAAACAAAACTTGGTCACATTAGCACTATTATTTCTGCACTTCTAAGAATGTCATCTTTGAACAGGCTGGAGGGGACCTTAGCTAATTTTATGAATACATCTAGACGATGTATAAATAAATGCAGCTAGAAAAACGTCTATTTATACATAAACAAACACATCTAGAAGAACAAAGGGGCATGAACAAATCCTTCCATCTGCATTTTTTGTTCCCAAAACACCCAACCTTGTAGAGTTTGACCACAGTGGGCTTCAGTGCAGTCCAAGATTCTTGCCTTTTTTTCCCCACCTCTTTTTTTTTTTCCACTTTTTTTTTGCTGCTGCCCTCCTCCCCTCTTTTTATTTTAAACCCAGGTGTTTCTTCTCATGATCATTCCTGGATTTCTCCTCTGATCATGCTTTTTATGCTTGTCTCCAGCTTCGTGAGCTGCCAGTCTGGCGAAAGGTCACAAACATAACATAAATGTTTGAGTAACAGGCATTTTCTGCCTGTCGGGTGTGCAGAGCAGAGCTCTTCAGAAACCAGCAGAGAATATTAAACACAGATTAAGCACATCTATGGCATTTTAACTGTAGATGTCAAAATGTTTTAACAAAAACAATTAAGACTCTTTATCTGCAGCTGTTATTCAGGCAGGAAAAGGGAAGGGCAGAGAAATTAAGTGGAAACCCAAAGTCACCGAGCAAGTCAGAAGCAGAACAGGTCTCTGTCAACCCTACAGCTCTAATCTAAACTGCCACACTATGACCCAACAGAAGCCGCAGTAAATTGTTGACAGCAATAGCCAGCTTGGATCTAGACAGCTTTTCCAGCATCTACCACCAAAAATTTGGAAAACATGGTCTGCGAGAAGCTTAAGGCTGACAGCTGTCTGTTGAGAAAAAAAAGTTGGGGATCCACTGTGCTAAATCATCCTAACTCACTAAAGGATGCTGCTAAATATTCTGTCAGGGCCTGCCACGTATTGGGAGCTGCTTTAAAAAAAAAATAATAATCACTGCTGCAAAAAAATTGCTCTTTCTCTGCACTACCTGTGCTAATCATGCAAACAAAGATTCGTAGCAACTGACCACCATGTGATATGTAGCTTGATTCCCAAGTCTAGAAGAGAAAACTCAGCCTAAAGAGTATCAACAACTGGACTGTTACTCCTCTGCCATAGAATGTGATTCCACAGCTCCGGGCTGCATCTGCTGTTGGAGGAAACCTCACCCCTGTGGGGGTAGGGTCTGAAAGTTTCAGATGCACTCACTATTCTACAGAGCAGCTACCCTATAGCATAGAACAGCAGGTCCCTCAAGACAAAACACCACGTTTCCTGTTTTACGTAAGACTGTTTCAATCTTAGGGCATTTGATCCCTCTAGAAATGCAAGAAGAAAAATAAGAGTGCATCAAAACCAGATTACCCCTCTGCAATGCTTCGGTGCAGAAATATTGCACTTAACCATTGCGATGAATGGTGGAGCAGCCTGGCACCACAGCAAGTAATTTATCAGAGGATTACAGAGGTGTCCCTTCTCAGACGTGAATAAGAACAACATAGCAAAAGGGATTAAAAACTGTGCAGTGTACAGTCCCCTGAAGGTACAAGGTATCAGTGCAGTGGTTAACATCCAGCTTCCTACTGCATGACTCAGATGAGTATTTCAGGAAGGCATATTTGCTTTCAGGTTGTGACACAAAAGAAAAACCTCTGAAGATTTCAGTCCCACAGCAGGTGCTGTGGGACTAAACTGTGTCTTCTCTGCCACAGGAGGTTCTCCTGCCTTGGAGAGCAGGATTTTTGCTTCAGTTTGAAGTTACCTGCTAGCTTTCATTTGATTGAAGTACCTTCAACCAGGGCCTGTAACAGATCCAAGAGCTGTTTTCAGCAGGTAAAACAGTTTCCCACCTCGTACCTTTTTCTCCAAACTAGCGATAATTCAAAAATTAATCCATGTTCTTTATGCTCAAACCCAAAGGCTAGGCCTGCACGTGCACTGCATACCCAGTTTGCGGACATGTCCTCAAAGCAGAGCGATAGCAGCACAGAGACTTTCTTGCTCTCACAGGTGACTACAGCAAGGAACTCGCCTTGGTCAAGCCTCACCTCATGCAAGAAAACTGTATGCAAACCCTTCTGGACCCTGCACACTTGCACATTAACAAAGTAAAGCCTGAGCTGCCTGGCATAACTTCACTGTCACTATTATCTGTGCTTGCTAGGTTCAGCTAGCACACGTTGGCCTGCACCTTCATCTGCTGGTCAGACATGCTCTGAGGGGGGCACGGGGGATGTAACCTACACACACTCATGGGGATTCCCAGCACATCAGCTTTTAGCATTGACCAGAAAGAGGTTTTAGCCCCTACATGTAATTGTATGACTAAAAACACAAGAGTGCTGAGGTCTACAAAACATTCAGCTAAAAAGGACCTTCAGACATAAGACCCAGAGGAAATGGAAATTAAAGACTGAGAAAAAGATGTCAGATTGAAGAAGTGTCTCACCATTGAGGGGATGGCTTATGGAACGAGACAGGTGCAGACAGGACGAGACAGGCCAGAAGCTGGACGTAAAGAAATGTGATGGGATCGTGAGGCGGTTCACAAAGACAGGAGACAGAAGGGGGAAGATAAGAGATGGGTATCCATGCACACCTGGGACCTGTGCCGAGGCAGTTATAGATGTAGGAGACCTCGGCCTGATGGGGTCTAGAGGGCAAAGTCCAGCTTGGTTGTCTAGCACACAGGTGATGCCGGTGATCCTCTCCCTGCACCTGGGCAGTGGGCCCTCAGGAGACCTTAGGTGCCGGCCCTCTGACAACTCCCTCAGTTTTGGATTAGTGACCCCTGGATCATCCTGGCAACTTGTCCTTGAGACTGCACTCTCCACTGGGCTCTCCTTAGCAAGTCCTGTTGGGATCTCTCTACCAGGAACCAGAGACCCAGCAGTTTGATTCTCCCTCTTGGAGGTTCGGACCTCAGGAAAAGAGGGTTTCTTTTTACAGGCCCCAGCAGGTGACTGCAGAGACTGTGGCTCAAGCAGTGTTTTTGTTTTGGTAGTGGGTGAGAAGGAGGCCAGTGTGGGTCTATCAGGCAATGGCTTGGGAATGTCAAGAATCAGATGTGCTCGGTTTGATGATGCCAACTTGCTGTGAAAGGACTTGGGAGATGAGCAGTTTACAACTGGCTGCAGTGCTGGCTTCACTGGGACATTTTCTTTCACTGGTAGCTTAATCTTCTCAGCATCTGCTGTGGAACTAAACTGTGTCTTCTCTGCCACTGGAGGGCTACTCCTCCCATCAGTCAACATTTCGGTGGTGTAACCAAGGTACAGATTTTCCCCTACAGATATGCTCCTTGACATCTTAGCCCGGAAGCTGGTTGTGGGGTTCATGTAGGACTTTGGTTTCGCAGCTCTAACATCTTTGGCCAGCAGAGCACCAGATCCATCCATCTTCAACATACTGGCTGATAACACCCTGCAATTGTTAGGTCTGGGATCTTTCTCAACCACCATAAGAGTCTGAGGACGCTGCTTGGCAGAGGATATCACTCCAGGACCCTTATCTGTGAAAATTAAGCAGACAAACATACCAAAAATAGACAAGAGCCTGCAGTGAATTCCAAAATCGGAAAGTAACAGAGCTGCTCCAGCCTATATGCCTCAGCTCAGCCCCTGGGAGAGGTGTACAGAACCACTACTTCAGGTTAATACCACCATGCCTCAACAGCTTGTTTTTTTGCCCATCCCTCATCCTGCTCACACACTGCTGCTTACTTTACGAGAGAGACTTGTCTTAAAGCGTATGGCCAGAAGACCTCAGACCACTGTGACCGTTAACTGAGAGGCCAGAGGAAGCAGGCAAAAACTTACATATGGTGTTGCGGTGATAAGGTGTTGGTTTGGTTTTTTTTAAACCAACTGAGTGCTTATTGATGGTTCACGAGTTGATTGCTTCCAAAATTGAGTTCTTTCACACAGAGTGCATGGGTACAGTAAACTCCCTCTTACTGTGCCTGCTGCTTTCCTCCTTCTCTCCTCCACACCCTGGGGAGCTTCAGTCTTGGCCTGGAGCAACCACCCACAGCAAGAGAGTTTCTTTGCAAATAGTTCATTTCACCCTTGGCATTGCTCCTCCCACAGCTGCCAAACGAATATCAGAGACTGATAATTAGGAAACCAGCACCTGCATTACAAATTAAAAATATTTTCCCCTGACAGGCTAAGAGTTAGAAGACATGCAAAGCCTGTAGCTCAGAATGCAGAAAGACATAAGCTAATTTAAATATCTACTCAACCTCAAATCTCCTCATTTCATTCTCAGGTTTATACCATCATTCCAACCTGTGTCCTTACCCTCATGAACGAGGTCGTGAACTGACTGTGCTTTTCTCATCGTTGCATTCACAGGGCCTTCTGGAAAGGATGCAATAACCCGTCCAGGAGCCATACCAACTCTGCTGGCCTCCAAAGCTGATCTGCGTTTTTTCTGGACATAAACAGCCCGATTTGAATTTACACTCTCCAGGAGTTGGCTGTTCTCCAATGCATCACCAGGATGGCCGCTGCCATTTTTCAACAGGTCTGGTGTACACCGATTGGTCTGGGTTGGCAGCTCGATTGGCTTTGAATCCAGTATCAGATTTGACGAAGAGAGTGACAATCGTCTAGAGAACATGATAAAGAAATCCCAGTTAAAACAAGTAAGTATGTTGCCCTGGACAAATAGGCACACACCTTAAGCCAGTTTCTCTGGGATAAGAAGCCCTTCCTTATCTGGATTTTTTTAAAGTAAAAAATGCCCTAGGCTGTTACCACTTCATTCTACTCATCCCTGGAAGCACAGGTCTTCAGGCATTTGACCTTAGGCTGCACAATCACAAATAGCATTGGGTCACTGTTTCCAGAGGGGACACTGTAAAAGGTGAAGGCAAAAGAGAAGGAAAAATTCCAGGCAGAGGGAAGACTGGGCAAAGTCACGTCAGGTCTTTTCTCTCAGCTCACCTGACTAACAATGAAATCTTTTCCATTCTAAGATACCCTAAGAGAAGTAATTATACTTTCCTAATATTATGAAAGCATAATTACTAGGAAAGCTGGTCAGTATCTTCAACAGGAAAGCCTGGTTTCCTCTTCCTCTCCACTTCAGACAAGCACAGTGGGCTTACCTCAGAAAGGAGGCAACTTTGAACTGCATGTTTGAACAGCTGAACAGATTAAAAGCCCAGAGGTTTTCATAATCTAAAACTACCTCTCTTGTTATATCTCTAGAGCACCAGTGACTTCCTTCACTCACCATTGCAACTCTCCAGAAGCTTACACAATAGCTAACCACTGGCTTTCTTCCCAAACGTATGATCCCAACACAAGTCAGACCAAGAGGCGCTCCTTACAGCAGCAACAGCAGCTGAATACAGCAATGACAAAAAAATTTCCCTAACACGGTGAATCTAGACACAGCTGGTGAACCATAGAAGATGTACCCAAATCTACTCAGTCCTATACAACAAAATTAATTTAAGGTGAGATTTCAGGTTGTCATTTTAGAGGAATACAGGAGTATTTGTTTGTTTTAAACATTTATGAACCCAAGTCAACAGAAGTATTTACCCATTTTGTTTGGGTTTTGTTTCTTTGTTTGTTTTGTTGAGTTTTTTTTTTTTAAACAACAAGGGAAACAGCTTGGAGAGGCCTTTTGGGGTGCTTTAGGGTTGAGGTTTTTTTGGAAGAGTAATATCCCCATGGGGCTTTGTATGAGACACCAGAGCACCCCGTGAAGGCACGGGACTGAGAAACAAAGCTGAGTAAGAAAGGACTGTAAAACAAAGGAAAAGTTGACAAGCCTACTTTCATTGTCCAAGCTGAATGAAATGCAAAAGAATAAACAGAGCATAAACAGTGAAGAGTAAATTAGACGATTAGCGATTCCTCCAGCTTAATCAATCAAGGCATTAATCATGAAACAATTAAGCACATTGTTGAAAGAGGAAAAAGAACAAAACAACAGTGTTGCTTTAGGAAGAAATAGAACAGCTAAAGTGACACAGGATGGCCTGTCCAAATCACAAGGGTCTGCAACCAGCCGGCCAGGTGTTACGCTAATGCTTTGCTGTGCCTAGGCACGCTAAGGCCAGAAGTTTGCTCAACTACTTTGACCCAGGGCCTAGCACAAGACCTACTCACACTAGTAAAAATAGACAGAGAGGAAACACTGAAAACAAGCAGAGCCATACCTGAGAGCCAGGGACTGGGAAAGAAAGCGAGAGGAGATGCTGAGGTTTTCAGTTCTTTCCAGGTTCCTACATGAGCCACCTAAAAATTTTGGTTAAAGGGGAGAGAAAAAGGGAGCAGTTTAGTTACAGAACAAACATTCTGACACATGCATTTTCTTATCACAGAGACTATCAAATTTTCCCCCATAACCAAGAGGATTTTTTGAGCTAAAACCACAGAGAATGAAATCATTTCATTGCCTTTGCCTTTTCTGTTCTAATTAGGTTGCTCTGCCTTAAACTGCTACTCTCCCTAAGGGTACGCCTCCTCCTTTTTCTCTTCCCTTTGTGTCCTATCCTGCCTGTAGGGCTGTGAGGCACTGGCATCAAGCAGAAAACAAACCAATCAAAGAAAAGGAAAAAAAAAAAAGAAAA
>VYZW01006534.1:0-19391 GCA_013401315.1 Balaeniceps rex
AGCCTCATATCTGTTGCGTAAGGGCAACTGGGAAGGTGAATGATGCCCCTTTGCCAACATATGCCAGCGAAATGAATGGCAGTAGCTCTCTCTCTGCAATATACTCTGCTAATTGTGTGATGAAGGGAGAATGTACTCTCTGTGCATTTCCAGTCCGTATCCCAAATACAGAAAGGATCTGACAGCCAGGATGCAGCAGGCTCAATAAACGTTGGTAGGTTCAGTTACCTGGGCCAGAAGATGAGACAACAGTGGTTTTCATCTCCGAAACAGGGCAGTTCAGCAAAGAGATACTGATTTTTGTAACTTCATCGGGGGATTTTCACTTCAAGTTAAGCTGAGACTATTTCATTGATAACTGCAGGTACACTCATATGACTCAAAAAAGGTTTCAGGATATTTATCTAGAAACCACAAAATGGTCTAAGAAAGAGAAAATCATACTTTTTTTCTCTTTTTTATTTTTTAAGTACAAGGAAATTCCAAAACTTTCAGTATTGCAGGCAATTTACACTGATTACAAAACAAAAGAATATTGGTAAAATTCCTAGACTGCAAATGGATATACCAGCTAAGGCTGCTCTTAGATTGTATACGTAATTTCTGATAAAACATGACATAAAGTCCTCACATACTAAGGGAAAAGGAAGAACAGTTCATGGCTCTTCACCCCTTTCTACAACAGCCCAATTTTCTTGAAAGCCTTTCTGCTAAACACCTCCCCTTTTCTCTCAAATAAATCACAGATAATGACAGGCATTGATACAGTTAAATATTTCTACTTTGGTGGACAAAAGTAAATAGTTAATCACCAGAGTTCCTCACAGTTATAAATGCCATTAACTGGCTCTCACAATCCTGCTGTTTCAAGGGGAGAGGTGACATTGAACTTGCAGGGGAAAGAAGAGTGAGCATTTACCAGTGAGTCGAAGAGAAAAACTTTAAATAAGAAGACCTCTAGTGAAAGCACTGATTGAGAATCGTGCTTGCTGCATGCTGCCTTTATTTAGATGTCAGTTGGATTACAGTTGCGCTCATTTATAACTTGGGATTTTTTCCAAAAGGGAAGGTATACCAGATCACTCTTTCTTGCACTGTTTGGTCTGCATTTAGGTGGCAAGCAGATGCAGAAAAATGAAAATGAACAAACCTAGATCATCTACTGCCAAAATATGTCAGTGTCCCCAGGGGCTGGGAAGGCAGGCAGAAGCCAGCCAGCAGGCCAAGAGAGGAAGGTTTCTGCTCCTAGGATTGAGGAGAGATGGAGCTTCCTGAGCACGCAACTTCCTGAGGGGCCAGGTTTGGCCACCAGCAACTTGGAAACTGCTGTTTGCTTCTACCGTGATGATAGGAACAGCATATGTCTGTATGTACTCTTGGTAAAGAAACAGCACTGTACCTCTAGGGAAGTCCATTTCTCCCTGATAGGAGCAACTCGGCAGAGCCCCAAACACAAGCACACATCTTGCAGTACAGGGATGAGAGTCCATATTTTGAAAGGCAGGCTTCCACTACATTTTAGGTGTTACTGAGCTTTGCAGAGGCAACTTCCTAAGGCTACAGTCATCAAACAATTTCACTTCCTGTTCAAGCGTTGCCATTACAGTGGTTTCACTTGGCTGTGTATCATGTGCTGCGGAGGGAGGAGGAGAGAAGTTGTGTGAGCAACCGAGGGTGCAGCCTGGCCCCACAGGGAAGGAAGGCTGGTGGCACGGGGCCCTGGGAGACGTGGCAGTGCCTGGAGGGGGTGGGGACAAGGCATCAGGCCCACCATTGGCACCATGCTCCTGGGGATCCTCGTGGTGCTCTGCTTCATCCCCACTGCTGATGTAACAGGTAACAAACCCCCCCCACATTTCAATCCTTTCCACTATTTTTTCTCACTTTGATCATCAGGGGGGAGAAGGTCTAGTATAGCTTTGAATTAATTTTGCACAAATTATTCTGTGTTTGGATGAAAGGGGAGAGACAGAGCATGCTGCTAAGACTACGCATGGATCAACTTGATATAACTAAGAGGCAGATTTTTTTCCTGCCACAAGTATCCCTCCAAGATAAGACCCAAGAGCTTTCTTTTAATTTGACTTCTCTTTAGATGCATTTGGAAATTGCATGCATAAATAGAGGGGGGTTTATTTCACCTTCCCCGGGGGCTTTACAAATTTTGCTCACAAATGCCTTCTCTTGGGGGGCAGGGGGGCTGAGCAGACCTGGTGCCAGTGCCTCTCTTGGGGCAGCCTCTCCACCACCCCCAAGTCTCCTGTGCAAAGCTCCAGGTCCCACCATGGCCCGGCTTGGTGTGATGGTCTGCAGAGCTGAGCCCACATACATCCTCACAGAACTAGCAAATAAAAGGACCAAAAGCAGAGTTGCTTACTGAGCTCAGCGACGGGAGGATGGGATTGCCGAGTTTCTGATTTTTGCATTGTTTAGTATTTTATTGATACTTACTAGATATCTAGCTTCTTTCTGAAAAGATCTTCAACAACAAAAAAAGTCTTTGTGATTTTGAAATCCTGAGTCTTAGTGAATCTTTCTGAATCTTCAGTTGTTGTGGCTGAGGGTATTTTTTCTTGGTGTTGTCTTGTTGATGCAGTGTTCATATGTTCAGAGTTAACATGTCTTTCCAAGGGGTACATCAAAATGCAAAGCAAGGCAAGGGATGATGGCTTTTGCTAGGATAATCTTGAGACAGACAATTTTTCAAACCACTGGCCTATAAGCTGTTGTTATTGGGTCTTCTCCAAATATCAGTGTTTTCTATTTTACAGGGAAGTTACAGACAGGAACAAAAATCTGTTTTCCAGTACAAAATTTTCACATACACAACATCTTTAAAGAGCTGCTTTTTCTAATACGAAAGACACAACTGAATATATTTTTCCTTATTTCTGCCTTATTTATTATAGATACTTACTGAATCTATTTTTTTCCTTATTACTGCCTTATTTTTCTATAATTTTTTTTCCTCAGTGAAGGCATTGTAATTTGCATGACACCATGATCTACATTTCTTTAAGAGATCATAGGCTTTTCCTTCCTTTTCCCATGTTTATAATTCTGTGTTTGCAATATCATAATTATTTCCACAGCAGGCCCCTGGGTTGTCAGAGAAGACACTGATTCCAGGAGGGGATAAGTATCAGCAGTGGGTTAACAGTTTTAAAAACATTTCCATGAGGTGCGAACAGCTTTTAAGCAGCTCTTTTGAATTGCAACAAAATAAAATATAGTGTGTGGTTATCAGACACAGGGGTTATGCCATGACTCTATAGACATTTATACACTTGCTTTGCATGAAGAACTTGGGTTTCTCCAGTAGCTTCACTGAGACTGTTCAACCGCTTAAAAAGAAGCACATGAGGTCACTTGCTTCTCAGGGCTCTCGTGTTTTCCCCATATCTTTTCTCCACCTCTTCTCTTCATTCCGATCGAGATGATTGATCCTTAGTACATGCAAAACATTAAGGCAGGTCAAAACCCCGCAGGACTTCCTCAAGCTACAGAGTGTATTATAGGCCTCAGGTATTTTGTTTTGGGGAAGACAACAGAATTTGTCCTGTTCTGCTGTTGTTAGATTGTACCAGCGAGTACTGCAGGTTGAGTTTGAATCATGGAAAGGGACTTAAAAGATCAGTTTGTTCATTTTCCTTTTGCGGAAACACTAACATTTACAAAGTTTGTCCTCCCCCCATTTCTGTTGGCTAAATAATTACCTTGCTATGGTCTGTCAGAGAGGCAGCTAGATCAAGTTGCCTGTCCCCTATTTTGTGAAATAAGTAATATCAGTGGGTTCCCACTGCAGAGTACCACAAATGACATCATCTTTTTACTACCCACATAACCTTCTGGCTTATGGTCTCTGGATGTTGAAATCAACCTCTAACCCACTAAGGTTACCAGAATGCAGAAGACTTATGAGGCAAGGTTAGCTGAGATTAGGATGACATCAACAAATTCTTTTAAAAAAAAAAAATCACAAACTGACAAGAAAAACCCCTGTGCTCACAACGGGTTTGAATAAAGCAAGAGTGTCACCTGGGCTTTATGCAGTACTATGCTTCCTGCAATACTCGCACCAAAGTAGGAAAGATTAGCAGAAAGCAAGTCTGTAATGGCTAGGAGGGGCAGATCCCTCCAGCTGCACATTATACACACAGCTGGGTGACCGAAACTCAAAGTAAAAGATAAAGACCCTTATACCTGGGAAAGAAGAGTAAAGGTAATTGAACAACAGACCAGCAGCAGCAAAAATGGAATAGCTTTGTTTATAACATAGCTGTGTGTCTTACTGTTTGTGGATTAAATAAACTCCTTTCAGGTTTTCCCCTATCCCCCCAGGGACTTAAGTGGGCCATTTCTTTACTGTGCTTATAGAAATCCTAACTTATTCCAGACTCCTTGCTCTGGCAAATAGCTCCTTGAAGTCAACCGGCATGGAAAAGAAAGAAAGTAGAGTACAAAATATTTTTAGCAGAATATTTTTTTCCAATAGCTGATGATGATTCATGGAAAGTTCTGGAAAAAAACCCTCAAAATAGTTATTTTCCGTACTTTGTCGTCTCTATTTCACTTTCTTGGCAAATAAGAAAGAAAGAAAAAAACTTCAATGAAGTTTTGCTTACATCAGGGGTCCATGATTAGCAAGTCGGTATTTTACAGATATTATATATGGATGGCATTTTTTTTTATGATGCAAAAAACCCTCACATGTCATAATAACAAATGTCTAGCATGACAAATAAGGTATAAAAAAAACTTAACAAACATTTAGAGATCTTGCACACCATTGTGTATGAATCCTAAGATCCTGAGAAAGCTTGCAGCCTGTGCACACTGACTTAAATGATTTTACATTTTTAGACTTCACAGCTTTTTTAAACTGTAGACAATGATTTTTCATAACTGCCATTTTCTTGGCTGGGTAAGGCCAAGATATAGATATTTATTACTATGCAGCATGACTGAACACAGCTCTGGAAATGGCAATCATAACCCTATTTAGGGGAAAGCATACACTAATGGAAACACATACTAAATGTTTCAGAGTTTCACCGTTTTAACAAACCCAAAGCGACACTTACGAGAAAAACTGTCTCTGTGAGGGCAAAAGCAGCCTCAGCCCATGTTTGCTCAGAATGGTCCAGATCCTACTAAGAATATAATCAAATCCTATTCAGATCACAAATGAAGTAAGGGATGTTTGGTCTTACTCTGTTTTCCCTGTGAAACTAATACACATTTTGGCATGATTGACTTTCTTCAATTAAAAAAAAATCCAAGCCCGGAGGAGGAGGAGGATGACAGCAGGGCCTGTCTAACATGCCTGTGGGCTAAGCCTGCCTTGCCCCTGCCGGCATTGCAGCCCAACCAATTCAGCTGGTGCTAATTAGTTCCTCTAAATGAAAACCAAAAGATGTCCCTCAATCAAATCAGATTTGAACTAGTAGAGCCACTTTGTGAAAACTGATTTGGGTGCTTAGCTTAAATGATGTAGGAGCAGTCTTCATTTAATGATCCACAAATAAACTTTTTCCCACTGCTCAGCCACCCTGCATCCCAACATTAGCATGGGGCTGGGTTATCAACACCCAACCTGCATGCCAAGGCAAACAGACCAGACCATAAATCCAAGAAGTGGGAATAAGTTGAAGGAACTTATTTTTTTAGGTGGGTGTATCAAAAGAGACTGGTTGCCAATTAGCACAATATCATGGCAGGGACACAAATAGTCCAAAGCTGTAGTTAAATAGTGGAGCTCAAGGCATGAAGCTATGTACTAAACATCAGGAATCCAGATTAGCTGACAACAGCAATAGGTGGGGGTAAAGTCATTGGGGTCTGCAGATGAGTCTAAATAACATTTAAAGGTGGTGATTTTCAGTGTTCTTTGTCTTTCCTCTGGCCATAGCAAAAATCTGATCAGGCTGAGCAATAAACATCCATTAGTTTTCTGTAAGTACTTGCAGTGAAAAACAGGCAAGCATTTTTCTGAAGTGTAATGCTTCAGCGAGTGTCTGTTCTGGGATGCCTATTTTGGTTGTAAAGTCTGAGACAGAAAAGGTCTCTCCTGAAGGTGTATTCAGTCCCTGTGACAATCAGGGTTGTAGTGGTGGGCACCATTGCAGTGCAAATCAGAATAACAACTCTGTCTCAAGTGAGATGAGTGGAATTCTGCTGTGCTAAAGGTAGAACAATTCTACTGCGGACTTGCACATTGCCCCTTAGGCCAAAGATAATTTTCTGGCCAACAAAAATATGATCAAATACCTTATCTAAAGGGGTGGAATCCAAACCTCACCCCTTACTAGAATGCCTTATAAGCCTATGCGAGAGCTTTTGTCGGAAAATGCTGATTCGATGAAACTGAAATGTTTTGCTGAAATGTCTTCATTTCGATGAAAATTCACCACAGGCAGCACCTCGAAACCTGCCTTGTCTGTTATTAATCTGCTGCTCAGTCCCAGGATTCCAAGATCTGTGTCTTTTCCTGCTGGAAAGCCTGGAAATGCTCATCCTTCATCAAAACAAAGTTTCACAGTGTTTGGGTTCCCTGTAAACATGGGATTTCAGAGCTGTGACAAGCTCTGCTCCACCCCCTATCCTAACTATGTTGAACAGAGAGACACAAGGAGGATGGACTACAATCTTTCTTTGCTAAAGATGAGGCAGTAGAGCATTCCCTGTCTCATGTCTTCCTGCTTTCATGAGAAGAAAGGGCTGGTAAACAAGACTTTCAGTGAGAAAATGAACAACTTCAGCAGTTTCATGGGTTGGGTTGGTAACTGGAGAACCTGCTAGCCCTGGGTTGTTTTTACTGCCCACACCCTACCACTAGTCCTGGCCATCTCATGCATTTCTTTGTGTTTACTTTACTCCCTGAATCATGTTCATCCCAAAGGAGTATCCTACTCAGGAGGTTGGGGTACTCCATTTTCTTGTACAGGTGTGAACACACTAAATGTAACCACTTGGTCCTAAATATTGTTAAACACGGTGAAATACTTGTTTTCTGGGCATTCTGGATCTGGCCTCCTTCCCACTCTATTTCCCTTACTAGCCTTTTCTAAGTCTTGTCACATGGATTAAGTAGAAAGAATGTAAGTTTTGTAGCAGATTTTGAGGACAAGAGATATGATTGTCACTCTCACAACCACAGCAATTCTCAGGGATCTATAAAAGGATACTAAGACCTCATATGAGTTGAGCTTGCATGAAGACTTACACAGTCATATACACACACAAAAGGGCTGTCCTTAGTTCTAGCAAGTTCCTAGCTTAAACGCCAAATTCCCTTCTTCTTACTTACAAGTCATCATTTGACAAGTAAGGCCTTATTTGTACAGGATGATTTTTCTTGGAAGAAGTTGTCTTTCTGCATAGTCCTTTCAGTGTTTCATTGTTTGGCAGATGGTAGCACAGAAGTCTATGTGTCAGAAAACATTTCCTGTTTATGTATCAGTCCGGTCAATTCAAACTGAATTATACCTTCATGTGACATGTTTTTTCGCAGGCCATTCAAGTGCTAAGCGCTGATGCAGTGTCAAATTAGCCAGCTCCTGAGTCCTTTGAGAGATTAAGAATCTACTACAGCTGCTAGCTAGAGAAATGATCTATTTCACGTTAAAATGATAGCCGTTCATGCTTTTAGTGCTCATCGTCCAAGGTCCAAACCCTTGAAACAGTTCAACAAATTCCACCTGCAAACTCTTCAAGTCTGTCCTTGGATTAAAAAGCAAATGTATGAATAATATTCTCTTATCTGACTGCTACTAGTCATTTAATTCACAGTATTTTCACTCCATAATGTCCCCTGGGAAACTGCTTGCTAAGCAAAGGATAGACTAAGGTGGCCTTATATATACACACATGCACACACACACACACACACAGAGTAGCCTTCTGAGTCCTGACATTAAATCTTAATCACATAGGCCACTTTCTGTACTAGTGTTCTGACTCTGAAGAAAAACACTCTTGACCTCACAGTCTCCCCTAGTGACTATGTAATTATTTATATAGAGGGGGATTGCTGCAACAAGAGCTCCTGTGAGAAACTGCTTCTGCAGCTTGGTGGTTACGTACTCCCTAGTAGGGAGTGTCAACAGAGGAGAGGAGATATGGAGAAGAGTTGCATGGGAGGATGTGTGGTTCTGAAGTCTCACACTGTATTTTATAAACAAGTGTTTTTCTCACTTTCTCCCCTCCCTTCCAGAAAACAAGATTTTAGTGGCTCAGCGTCCTTTGCTCACTGTAGCTAACAAAACTGCAACTCTAGTCTGCAACTACACATACAATGGAACAGGGAAGGAATTTCGAGCTTCGCTGCACAAAGGAACAGATAGTTCAGTTGAAGTTTGCTTTATTTCATGGAACACGACCAAAATTAGCAGTAATTCAAATAAAGAATTCAACTGCCAGGGGGTTCATGATAAAGACAAAGTCATCTTCAATCTTTGGAACATGAGTGCCAGCCAAACTGACATCTACTTCTGCAAAATCGAGGCCATGTATCCACCCCCATATGTCTACAATGAGAAGAGCAATGGGACCGTGATTCACGTGAAAGGTAAGCTCGGAAATCTCTGTAGGCCAATATCCTCCCTGTACACACTCCCTACATGATGGCAGTTTGTTTCCTTCAGGAAAAAAAAAATGTTGTGTTGCCTGGTAAAACTACATTCCTGCTCCCGATGTCCTGAAGAAGACATCTTAAAATGGTGATTAATACAAATGGCACATTGGAACAAGGGGTAAATAAGCAGAGATTGAGGTTTTTGCTTTCATGTACTTAAAAGTTTTCTTTGTTCTTTTCCTTAAAGAAACACCCATCCAAACACAAGAGCCTCAGTCTGCAATTCCTTTGTGGACTATGGTGGCAGTGACTGGAGTTCTTGCTTTCTACAGTATGATAATAACTGCAGTTTTTATTAACTACTGGGTAAGAAACTACTGTTTTCCTTTGTTCTGTATGCTCTTTGTCCCTAGTTCATTTCTCAGGCTATACTTGCCATGTTTACCACAAACTTACTGATACCCCTCACTTCAGGATCACAGTGCTTCTTCACCCCAGCTATATATGCACACCCATGCAATGCCCCCAAAAAGTTGAAACACCAGATGCTCTCCGGGTGGGCAGTCAGGCCTCTGCAGTAGAGTCCTAAAGCAAATAGAAATGCCATAGTGCTGGCAGTGCCCTGCACACCAGCAATACTGGGACACTGTCTCTAGCTCTGCCAATTGTCCCTGTCAGGGAAATCTAGCACTACAAGCATTCCTGGCAAAACCCTTTGAGACTATACGGACAGAAGGAGCTCACCTACAGTAAAACAATCTTTAGGGAACCCTCAGCTGGCCCAAGAGCATCTGCACTGATGTCTTGTGCCTATCCAGCAATTCCCTCGAGTACCCACTATTTCTGGCAGCTTGACTGCAAGGGAATAGGAGCAGCGGGATCTCAGTAGTCCCTTGTCTGCCTCTGTACGTTAACCCTCAGAAAGCTGAGACAGCCTTATGGCTCATTATTTTTGCTTTGTAATCTCTCTGGAGAGCTGGCTGGCCCAGGTCACATCCAGTTCTGCCTGCTGGAGTAAAGAGAGAGTGAGGCATGATGCAGAGGCAGCAGTAGAACATCTTCCTAGACAAGTCTTAGGACTGTGATCTCCCAGAGCTGATTTACACTACTTACTCCATGTGGGAAGGACTTAAACAATGACCGTAGAGAGCTCTGTTCCTTGCAGTCAGCTTTTGCCCTGTATCTTTGTCCTTAAATAGTGATTTTCAACACATTATGAGATAGATAGCCTGTATAAAGGGCCCAGAGTCCCTGACAGGTTAAAGGCTGCATGTATACAGAAAGCCACTCTCACTGCTAGCTGAAGCTTGAGATCTATTAAGTGTTTCACAAAAATACACTTGCCTAATATATGGCTATTTCTAATGGAAAACAATCAAATGGGGCATTGCCACAGGAAAATGCAAAGGCAGGTTAAGCGGTCCTTCTTTGTGCCTTATTGTAGAGGCGGACTCCTAGGAGAGCTGAGAGGATTACAGCAAACAGCTGCTGGTGTTACAGTGCTGTGCTACAGTGGCTGTGCCTTGATGAGATACTGTAGCTTCAAATCCATCATTTACAATCTGAACCATTTTCTCTCTGCTATATTCATTTGGTACCCAATGGCTACGCACTTTGCTACTAATATGTCTGCCCCCAGCAAGAGTGACAAGGCTGCATTGCGATGTGTGCTGTTCGCTGCATCAGTTTTTACCTGCTGTTATAGCTGCTGGTGGTATTCTCCTGATAATATGTATTCTGAGTGTGGATGTATTTACAGTGTTGCTGAATGTTAATACAGCTGCCTAGAAGACATTGTAAATTGTAAAAAAAGGTCCTAAAATATGATACTTGACAGCCATGGCAAGCCTGTTCCACTTGAGTTCCTGAACGCAACTAAAGATTTGTCTATTTTCATACAGTTCTGCCTTCCCTGGAGGAAAACTGCTTTCTTCTCCAAAAGTAGCAGTCTTTGATCCTGTAACAGTCCAGCATTCACTCATGCTAGCAAAATGTCTTTCTCCCATGCAAAATTACCTCTTAGGTGAATTAAAAATCCTGTATTATGGAGGTGAACACATACAGGTAAAGCTTTTGTATCTAATGATTAACATGCATCGACTGCATTGCATGGCTTGAGCAGTATGTAACTTACGTTCAACACCTTGCATATATATAATATTAATATAAAAAAAGCTTAAAATGTTTCATAGTAACTGCCCCACTCTGCATGTACAGCATAATTCAGCCATCAGGTTTTCTACGCAAAGCTCCTCCAATTCCACAGCATCACAAGTATATTGCAGCATATGCAAATATTTATGCACATAGGAAGGAAATTTCAGTAAAAAGGAGATTGCAAAAGAAGGTATGAACAGTATTAAGGAAAAAATATGGAAGCACTTTACCTAGCCCCTGATCAATAAAGCCTTAAGCTACACAAAAACACCAACCTTATACACAGCCTACAGCAGTCAGAGGTTCAAATACTGCTGTAGCTACAAACTTCCTCTCTGATTCCAGGCAAATTATTTCACCTGTCTTCTGCTACTCTTATTTCTGAAAGAAATGATGCCTCCCTTGTCTCACAGGGGCATTATAAGGCAGGAATTCAGCAGTGGAAATGAGATTTTTGAGGCCCAGATAGTGAGACAGATAAAAGATGAACATCAACTCTGATTCTTTTGCCCCTTGAAGGAAGGCTCAGAACAATGTATACATTGTGTGTTACTGCTGTAAATGGTAGGCAAACCGCGATACACATAGCCTCGGCTGATTTTTCCTGTTCTTATTCTGTTTGAGTTAAGCTAATTTATTTTTTCCTCCTAATAAATGAGGACAGCTTTCACTGCTCAGACTGTATTGCTTCTGCTGAGTCATTCCACAGCTGAGAATTGATGGTGAGAGGCATCAGTTTGTATTCTTGGTTTGCAGCATTCCTTTACCTGGAGAACTAACACTGTAAATCTCTCGGCAGATAAGCTGGGGACTTACATTCAGGTTGGGCAAATTCCATAGATTATTTTATGAGAACATGTGTTCTAATTCTTCTGTAAATGTATTTAAACCTGAGGCTGCCTTATAAATATGCCTGCTTCCCTGAACCAGGACCTAGGGCCAGAACTGTCAGCAGTTAATATGAGAGTTGGGTGAGACAATTTATTAATTCAAAGAAGGAAAAATTAATCAAATCCATTATTAACTTGTCTCAGGTCTTATTAACAGTCAAAACCCCTCCGCTCAAAGGATCCCTGTTCCCTTTCTTCTTCTCCCTTTTCAAATGTTCACCCCAGGCAGGACAGACTAATTGCACAAATGTTTTCACACTTCTCTTTGCCTTCTCCCACAGCAAAAATCCAAAAAGAGTAAGTACCATCAGAGTGACTACATGAACATGACTCCCCGGCATCCACCATACCAGAAGAACAAAGGTTACCCATCCTATGCGCCAACACGAGACTACACTGCATATCGGTCCTGGCAGCCGTGATACCCACCAGCTGACCCACCAGCAGCCTTGTGTGCTTCTAGGCAGTCACTTGCTCTTGGACATGGAAGGACAGCCTCTCATTTTCTCATCATGTTTGTCATTATTGATCATGGATACCTACACCATAGCAAGTATTGGCTAAACTTTGATATAATATACTAAAAGAAAAAACAAAGAAACAAACAAATATAAAAGGGGGGGGGGAGTAAAAAAGGATTGTTCTCCATGATGGCTGAAAATGAGATACAACTTGTGTTGAGGGTTGTCAGTGGGTAAGACAGAAAGATGGCATCAGATCTCAGAGCTGGTCTCCTCCTAACACTTGTGGTTTTGCTCAGTTCTTGGGAGAACCAGAACTTCTGAACTTTCCCAATAACTGCTGCCTTAGATTTAACCCTTAATTTCCTTTCCTGTATGTCTAATCCTCAGAAACCCTTATTGCTGTTAAATATGGCAAAATGTAAAAACAAATAATCTTCTCTTCCCTACAAGACCAGGGCACAGTTTGGAGTTCAAAACACATGCTTGAAAGAAAGAGGGAAAAGTCAGCCAGAGAGCATCCAAGCTATTAGGCTATGGCACAAATGGGCTGCCAGGACAAATCAAGCTGATAGAAAACTACTAAACCTTGGACATGTGAGTCCTTAGGTTGGACACTTTGTAAATGTTCATAAGGTCATTTGAAGTCATGACCAAGCAACTCCACGGAGTGAGAAAGTAATCAACCTGAAGACAAAATCCAGACAAGCAGGAGAGGAAGAAAGATCTGTTGTCGTCATGAAGAACCCCATTTCTGTTTTGTTTGCCTCCTACAGTGAGGGAACACAAAGTCATACGGGAAGCATTAGAAGACACAGAGGTCAGATTTTGAGGAGAGCTTTACTTTCACTTTTGAATTTTTGTTTCTATCCAAAAGGTATTCTGCTGAGTCCTCCTGAAAAATTCATGCACATCTTCTGGCACCTAGGTTGTACCAGAGCTCTTTCGAAAATCTGGGTCCAGTTATGAGCAACTAAAAATCACTTGAATTTTTTTCCCATAAGCACCCAATTTTTGGGGTGTGAGAGGGTCCTTCATTCCCACCATTGTGAATTGGACCTGCAAGTGCTCAGCCGCCTGCAGGGACTGCTCTGGGCATTTCAATGAACTTTGTGCTGACTGGAGGTTACCTTCCTATCTAAAGATGTTCTTCAGGAATGCTCCATGCTGGAGTAGGACAAAGTCTTCAGCAAAACCTGCTTCATTCTTTCAATTAAGCATGTTTACATTAGCAAGACATCCTAAACTGTAATTTGGGTTGTCTTGGCATGAGACCCCTTTTCATACTGAGGAGGTGAGGTTTATTTTATAGGGACTACTGAATAAACAATTAAATGAAAAATAAATCCATATTCCCACCTTGAAATAAAATTGGGATTGTACAATGTTTACTTTCCTCCAAATTTGGTTGAGAAGATTCTTTCTCTCTTTGAGGGGGCATGACAAAAGTAAAGGTGTGGAAATGTGGCAACAATCTGCTTTGACATCTTAACCCAAGAAAAAAACTTTGGCACTTCCAAATGGGAAGTTTTGTTCGAGTTTGCTGACTGGGCCCCAAACCATTCATTCTGAGTCATATTGCCATGAACCATGTTCCTGGAGGGTGCTGTGCAAGCTCTGAGCAGTGGTGAGGTGCCTGCTGTCCCCCCAGCCAGGCACAGCTCTGCCAGGGCAGGGCGCAGAGCCCACGATGGCAATGGCAAGTGAGGCCTGAGCACCCACTGCCATGAGGCAGTGCTGTGCATTTGGCACGGGACCATGGTCTTGGGCGCAGCAGAGCCTGAGAGCTTTGACTCTGGGTCAGTTCAGCAAACCCAAAAGCTTGTGATTGGGTTGAAGAACTTCAAAACAAAGTCTTTTTATTTATTTCTTCTCCTTTCCCCTCACCACATGCACAAATCCCCCAAGGCTGACATTTTTTCCACATAAATTTTTTACTCTCTTTTTCCTGAAAAGCCCCTTACTGCGCCTTTGTACTACAGCCAAGGCAGCAAGGAGCATGTGCAGGGGGTGGAGGGAAGGGAGCCAGGCAGGACCCATGGCAGTCTCTTCATGGTCCCAGCTTGGCCTTCCTTGCTGGCGCTGACTGGGGGGATGCTAACACCTGGCCACCTCCCTCCTCACTTAGAGGGGAAAAGCGGATGATCCTGTGCCAGGGGCATCCAGCCACTCCTGGCAGAGAGCAGCAGGCTGGGCACAGTCCTCCATCAGGGTATGGCACTGGCTTGCCATGCTCCATGCCACCTACCAGTGTTGTCATTGCATAATACAACATTAACAAGTTCTCTGATTACAATGCGCTGTGAAAAATTACATCTTCTAGTGCAAATGTAAGGTGAGATGGCAAATGTGTATCAAAAGCATAAAACAGGGTAAAAGTTCTTTGTTTAAACTGCATATATATATTTAGATATAGATGTATCTATTTCATTATATCTATATTCCTTAGAGTTTTATTATATTTTTTGCAATCTCCTTTTAAAATTATTAAATAGATACAGTAAATTAAATCCTGAATAAATGCATTGGACCTGAGGCTAGTCAGAGGAAAGTATTACTTTCTAAAGCAAATGTTGGTATAATTTGCTTTCCTTCCCCTAACACTTTTGTGATTTCCATATTTAAAACATACTGATAGCTCCCAGGACATGATAC
This sequence comes from Balaeniceps rex, assembly GCA_013401315.1. Taxonomy (NCBI): domain Eukaryota; kingdom Metazoa; phylum Chordata; class Aves; order Pelecaniformes; family Balaenicipitidae; genus Balaeniceps; species Balaeniceps rex. Next base: position 14,739 of record VYZW01006534.1, read on the forward strand.
TGGAAAGTAAGTCCTGGAACATCTGGAACAAGTATTAATTCATTTGACTGACCAAAAAGAAAGGGAGATACAGGGAAACATCCTAAACATATAATGAAAAAAATGAGGAATACCAGGACAGAAGAGGCCCCAGCACTGTGTTAAAATGGACATCTCCATTATATTAAAGCACTGTAGGGACATGAATTGCGGACTGTTGGAGATGAGATATGAGTAAATACCTTTTATCCACCACTGTAAGGGACTAAAAGAAAATGTTTGCAGAGAAGCAAGCCGGTTAAGCCTGGAGTCTGGCTCTGCATATGTGGATTAGCATATATGACAAACAGAGCAATCCTAATTTATTCCATCTGGCCTTAGGCAATGCGTAACATACCAGGACAGCCCTGGTCCTCCCTGGCCCCGCCTTTGGGGGCTATATGCTGTTTATGGGATGATGTAAAAAGAAACCTCCCTCTGTTGCTGCTCTGAAGTTGGAAACTGGCCCTCATGGAGGGCAGCGAGAAACCAATAGGGTTTTCTGCCTTGCACACAGGTCTTAATTCAAATGCAAATATAATCCTGCCAAACAGTGATTTAATTTTTCATCCTCCTTTCCCCCACTTTCGGATATCAGTGTCAAACGAACATCTGATCTGCAGTCATCATATCTGAACAGCAATCAACATATGTTGCAAGGGGTCAACCAAGGGTTGCACAGCTCCAGCCCCCTGCATGCTGATTCCTGTTCTGCACGTCTCCAGCACAGCACAAAACAACAGTCTGGCTCTTCTATGCTTCCAGGAACCAAGCCCCTAGGAGACAAATGCTGAGGAGGTAGCCTGTGCTATCTTTGCAGTATCTTGAACCTTCACCGTTGGGTTTGTCAGGTTTACTAAAGCCAAAAGTCTTGGACATTCCTTCTAGTTTGAATCCCCCAAATTCCAATATCCTCCTCCTGTATCAGATTTTTCGTAATGCCTCTTCTTTCTTCTGCAGCTATAAACATGAACCCTGCATGTCTGTCAAACAATATCACATCTTCCTTCTTTGCATATCATCTCTTTTACTTTTGTTTCTATGCCAGTCAGTTCAGGAACGCATCCAATTTGTTAATCTCTAACACCATTGTGCAGCCTTCCACATATACCCCTGACTGGTTATTTGCTTCACAAAGACTGTCTTGTATGCCACATTCCTCTTCAGTTTGGGGTAAGGAGTTGCCATAGGAGATTGGAACCATGTGGTGATTGGATAGGTACTTGTTTTCTGTTTGAAGGATTTGGGGTCTTTCATCCCTTTCATTTTCCCCATCATCTTCAGATTTTCAGCCATGCCAAACAACCACGTGGGCATCCCACACACCACGTGCTTCCCACAGTGCATTTAATTTCTGTACGTTTCATTTCCTGTGCATAGCAGGCTTTTGGCTATTGCCAAGTTCATTATGCCTGTGGACATGCTGTGACAGCAGAAGCAACTGTGGCTACTGATGGTATGTTTGATACTAATAAATAACACGGTACAAAAAGCTTGAGTTTTAGGAGCACACAAGCAAAGACTTCAGTGCTAAAGATCAAATCTTTCCGCTTTCAGCAAGGCTTTTGCTGTGTGACTGGAAAATACTTTATTCAAGATGAATCACAGACCAAGACATAATTTTGTTAGTCACTCACACTAACCAGAAAACAGGTTAGGGTAATGAGTACAACATCAGCTTTGTTAAGGTCCAATAAAGAGTGGGAAAGGCTGAAAACAGCACTAGGCAGTAATTTGTAGCCAAAGTCAGTGTCTGTAAGTGGCTGTGAGCGGGAAACATTACTAGCTGCTTATCTCGATGCAAATGGATTGTTCTTCACAATTAGGTGCTTTTGTTAGAGCATCACATTACAGTATGTTACTATTCCAGCCTCAAGGGCATGCAGATAGTCTGATGTGGCCAATTTGGCTGACAAAGTATTAGGAGGCTGCCAATTTCAAACAAACCCATTTGCAAAGAGACAAAAAGTTGAATGGTCTCAAGTTCATGGTGGGCTTTTTTGTTTGTTTGGTTGGTTTTTTTAACTGGATCTCCAGGATCAAGGCACTGGTTCTTATTTTTTCTCCTTCTTTTGCTAATAAAAATGAAATGTAACTTTATTTTCAGGACCCATAAACTTACCAGGAGCACTTCAGTTTTGGGAAGCTAACTCCATCTCATTCATCTGACCATTGAAATGACCAGGAATTTTCAAATGCCACAGTTTTCCTAGCCATTTTATCATTATGTGGCCACATAATTCCTTTTCCTCACCGGCTTTTTATTCTTTCAAGGGAACTATTCTGGATCAGGCTGAAGTGTTCTCATGGGCTGGAACAACTCTAGTTTTTCAGTCAGGAAAGATTACTCCCTAACCAGCAAAAAAAAAAAAAAAAAGACACAAACAAGCAATTTGTAACAGTACAGTTCTGTGGAAATTAACATAGTGGTTTCAGTCTGGTAGGAGGATCAAATGGCCTTTTTACAAAATCCTTTTGCTCTAAAATAAAGAAGCTTAAGAAATTACATACTAAAGTACCTTAAAAGAAAAGACATCACGTTGCAAAATTAAGAAATCAAAGGCAGGAAATGCCAGCAGGAAGCTTTCCTATCCAGCCTCTCTTCTGCCCCCTTGTGTGACCGGAGTAGCTCTTTAATTACAATTGCATTTTTTTCCCTGCCTACAGGACTTTGCCTTCTAATCTGAGCGTATACTGCTAAGAGATGCTGGTCTGCTCCCTTGCAGCAAGCACAGGGCTGCAGTAAGAGGCTCCAGGTGTTGTCAGAGTAAGCACTCAGTTGGCAACAATGCAGGTACAGAGTCCGAGTGACAGCTCAAGCCCCTTATATGGAGGGCTGTAGCAGGACACAACCATCAATCAGGCTAACTTAGATAATAGCCAAGTTAATGCCCGACAGCCTTGTCAGTGCCCCATTAAATTAGATCACTCTGTTGTGAGTCCGAATGAACTAATTTTCCTGCTATGCTTGCTGCCTGTGACAGCCCTTGGGCTACTTTAATCTTCCAACACAAGTGGTCAAGATGAGAGCTGATTTTTTTTTTTTCTCATGAAAATGATGAAGTAGGCTGCTTGCATTTCTTCCTGGGCTTCTCAGCCTTCCCCAGCCAAATCAAAACTGGCTGGAGAAAGGAAATTGTTTCTCTGTTTGCATAGCTCATCAGCTCCTGATGCACAGGGACAGAGGCTGAAGTCCAGGGCAGAATGTCGCCTTTGGGAGCATTAACCCATGTAGCTCTCTCTCTCATTAGCAGAATGTTGAAGTAATGCCAATGTTTTATCTTAACAACAACAAAAAAGTATGACACTATGAAGATACAGAATTAGACAGCAAGGGAATAACCCCTGCTGCAGACACACAAAGTTGGCAGTAGTTTCAAGTCCAGCCCTGTGATGGAGCAATCCACCACTAAGGGTGGGAGAAGCAAAAGGGGTTAAAGGAGAAGCCACTCTGAAACCACTTCAGTGAAACTGTAACAGTCCCTCAGGGAATGGAAATGAACAAACCAGCTGCAGGATGCACTACACAAAGCAAACTTCTGCCTCTCCCTGGCCATATACTAGAAATAACAGTATTAAAAACACCCTAGTCCTTCTTGCCTGAAGAAGTACTTTTTACTGCATAGGCTGCTATGCATCAATGAGAAACTGCATTGATGGTGAAAGCCAGGTTAGGCCCTGTGTGTGGACCTGGGCGCACTGTTGAGTCCCAGGAAACTCTTGAGATGAAAGCAGCAAATCATATTCAAAGGGCAATGGCCAAGCAAACCACAGCAGGCTGGAAAGGCAGGATGGGTGAATGGCTGACTGCAGGAAAAGTGGAGTTAAGCGACTCCAGGGCTTGTCTCCAGCAGCTAGAGAAATGCATTAGTTTGGGCTGCAGCTCCAGTGAATTTCCTCCAATAAAAGCAGCCCTTGGAAGGATGAAGGTTCTGTGGTTATTTCCTGAGATTTAAATCAAAATAACCATGCATATACACTTAACCAAAAAAGATCTTTTAAATACCCTTATTTCTGCCTTTTCTCCTTTCTGAACTAAAGAATTACTTATTTACAAATCCTACATTTAACCTGCAGTATAAGGTTTTAAAATGAGTATTCCTTTCTTGTTACCCTTTTTAAAATTTTTATTAAGGAGTTTCTGTTGTAGTTCTGCAATCTGATTTCAAACCACTGAGGCAGAGATGCAAAATGAGGACCGGGGTATAGGCGGAAGATATATGTACTGCAGCTCAGCACTGCATGGCAGCACCCACACACTGTGAAAGCAGGCACAGAATGAAGTTCAAAGAGTCCATAGGTTACATGAGCAACTTGGTGAAGAAATGTCAGTTAGAAATGAGCAGCAGAACGCAGCTCTGTTTTCCTATTGCTGTGGCTTTTCTTGGTGATGATGACATACAAAGATTAAGTCTAACTGCATGAGCTCCAGTTGTTTATCTCCTTTGTTATCATCGCCAGTAAGTGAAGGAGATCTGTGGGTGTCACCTGCAAAAAAAGAAGTTGCATTTCTGAGAGAAAAACATCTGCAGATCAGAGAAGACAAATGTTCTTGTTTAATTCATGCGTATCCAGTTTCCTTCCCATCACTAATCTACAGCACTGAATTTAGTCTCCTGGATTTCCTTAGCTTTA
>VYZW01006534.1:21857-41323 GCA_013401315.1 Balaeniceps rex
GGAAGCCAAGAAAGCAGTATCAACAGAGAGCTCTGTAAGTGACATCTCTCATTTCACAACCCAGAAACCACAGGTAATCCCCTCACACTGTACTCAAGCACAGCACTGCTCTGAAGCAGTTCCATCAAGGGAGAGAATTGCTGATGCTTGACTCGCAACTACTTTGCAACATCACAGTACTGGGGGTGATATAAGGAGGAGGAACAGAGTGCATTTCAAGCACACGTACACAAGCCAGAAGACAAATGAGTGTTTCTCAAAGGGCAGAAGGAAGCTCTTTTATGGTTCTCTAGCCCCATCCCACCCCCTCAAATTAGAACATACTGAAAATGCTTTTCCCCATGGGGAACATGTGTATATGGTTGTGCGAGGGTAAACATATACACATACACTCAGTTCTGTGAGTGTATAAAGCTTCTTTTACAGTTATGCCAGCATGCTTTTCTATTTCCCAAGCTTTGCTCAGTGTAAGGTCTCCTTGCACAAATAGTCCATGCTGCTCAGTGACTATTGATTGCCCTTTCTCTGGTTGGCAAAGTGTGGTCCTTTCTAATGGAAAAAAACATGCCTGAAGAAACTTGCTACTTGAATGCATCAGTCAGCCCTCTTGCAAACTAGATCTTACTAACTCTCTTGCCTCATCCGGGGGGACCCAGAACTCTTGAGGCTTTTCACATGCATTTTCCATCAGAAGATAAACACACAGACCTATGCTCCATCTGGCAATGTTGTCTTGTTTCCAACAAACCTAGCTGCTCCAGTGGAAGATATTAAGCCTTCATGATGGACTAGCTTGTCCTGAGAGAAATGTGTTTCCATCATTAGTTAGCAATCACCTCATGGCCTTTAACAGGAGCTTTGAGAAATAATCTTTATGATTTCCATTTTCTGCAATTGCAATCATTATGATCACAAATATGCGTTTCTATTACAGTAATAATCAAAGATCTATTTTTTCACACTGTACAAGCTGAAAAGTGATATTCTATGCCCTGAAGAGTTTAGAGGGTAAAAGCAAAACAGATGAGAGCTGATTGACTGGGAAATAGAATACAAGAAAATGTAAGGAATTGTAATGTGATTGGCATGTGTGGATGTTTGCTTTTAAATGGGGTGTATAACCATGGAAAAAGGAATGAAAAGAAAGGAATATCTATTGTTACTGCCTTTCGGGCTTAGCTGGCTTTGTTTTCAGTCAAGCACCAGTTTAATGCTTGAGAAGAGGAAAACATTCTACATCTCTCTGCTACACAACAGTGACCTGTCAGCAGTGACTTGGATTTACACTGGTACAAGAGCATGAAATTTGGAACTGGAGCCACCTTTTCTTTTCATAACAGCACATGTAACCTGCCATAGCCAGCAATCTGCAGAGGAGTGTCTGCAGTTTCTGGCTAATTGGTTGAGCAGTCTGTCTCTTCCTGCGCTACTGACACTTTCATTAACTTCCTCTCTGCTCCCATGTATCTTTCCTGGAGAGTTTTGGTAGGATGCTGTCAGATGCATGTGAGGGAGAGATTTCTGTGCACTGAAAGGAAGAGCTGATCCCATTTTCCTTTCTTGACAAACTATGGTGCTTTCTCCTGCCAGGATGTGACTCAGGCAGAACTGGGCTCTGCATTTTATGCCTCACCCTAACCTTGACTGCAGCACTGTATCCACTTCATTCATTAATTGCAACAGTTCTCTTTAATGCAAGCTGTAAAAGGGGAGTAATAAACCTAATGGTATTATGCACTGTAGACTCCAGCTCATGTTGTTACTCATTCTCTCAAAGCAGAGACTGTTCAGGAGAAAGGATTGCTGCTTAATTAACCTCCTTCTGCAGCGAGGAAGCCTTGGCAATTGGATCACGTTAATTTAGATTTCAACACTGATGTTCTATTATCAAATACCTTTTATTTCAAAGGAACCCTCCCTTCCTTGGATCAAAACAAATTTGTAATCTACAGCCCATTGGCCTCCAGGTTTCAGCTGCGCTTGCAAATATTAACCAACAGGATAGGGAAATTGATTACGGTGATGCTGAATGAAAGCACAAGTACTGTGCCCTCTTTGCAATATCAGCTTGTGCTGGTATTTGTTTACCAAATGCTGAATCTCACTGATGATGTCAACTGTAGGAAGAGATACCTCTACGTTAGAGCGGGAATCTCATTCCCTAGGGAAATAGTATGGCAACTAATAAGTTGGTTTGAAGGACTAATACAAAAATGCAAGCACAGAGGCTGACTAATGGTTCTTTTGCCCTCAAATCTGAGGTCTCTGATCCTGAAGCAGAGCCTTCTTGATGTGGCTTGGTGAGTCCTGTGCACAGAGAGGACAGCCATGTGAAGAAGAGTTCCTTCAAAACCTCAGAAGAAATTTAGCCATCCAGTTGGCAACAGCCTGGTTCCTGAGAAAGTGAAAAGTCTTACTGTGAAGAGTGAGACACACAAAGAACAGATGCATGTTCAAAACAACCTCCCATTACAAACAAGCAAAAGAAGGACAAACAGAAGCTCTTCAAGGAATCAGATACTCTGAAGCAACAAAACCACAAATCAATGTGGGGTCCCTATTCTCCAGAGACAAGTACCTGAAAGTGATTTAAATAAGTCAGGAGCTTCTGAGCCACCAGATGTACAAACAGAGACCGATTCAGGCACTACAAGGCTGAACTATGCAAGCCACCTAAATAATCCATTAAGATTTTAGGACATGGATTCTTTTAAAAGCCTTTGAGTTCTCCATACACTTTGAAACAGCCCCATATAAGGCCAAAAAGTCAGATCATCTTATCTTTTCCCTGCTGAATAAAGCAAATAATTTTGCAAAAAGTTTGCAGATGCTCTTACTTAAAAATTATTTCAGGACACAGCTTGAAGCTTGAATCTTTCATCTAAGTGGAGAGCCTGACTGTCAACCTTTTATTTCTTTCACAAGGCAAGGAGGATGGAGAGAAAGTAGAAGTTTCTCCACTATCTCAAAGCTAAAATGGCAACCCTTACCTGTGTAAAATCTGTTTCCTTTTCTATTGAGTTGTTTTAGCTTATGAAGGGTTAAGTCACCAGTATGGAGCAACGCCAATGCTGCAGAAAAAACCCCATGAGATCTTTTTAGTGGTGTGCAAGTCTATGCAGTGTGATGTATCTGCAAACCATACTGAATTATCTGATTAGAAATTGCAAAAAAAAAAAGGCATCCTGCAGTAAGAAAATGAGACCCTGTGCAGAATCTACCTGCCAGCGTAGCAATTAAAAAGATGGACTTCTTAGAACAGCAGTGATTGTCATTTTTGTATGACACTCAGTGGGCTATGATTTCCTCAGACAATACTCATGCATTGCAGCACCTGTTGAAAACCATGTGATGGTCACTATGTAGCACACTACATTTTCACTAGTTAGCACTAGTTTAATCCCAAGTTAAACTATTTAACAGGTGTGAAAGAGATTAAGGGTTTACTCTCCACACAGAGAGTGGGGTGGAAAGACTTGCTTGTGTGTTTTTTATTTCCTGTGAATGTGTTTCTCGGAAGGTTTGTGGGCATGTATCTCCCTCCTCTGGTGCACAATAAAGTAACACCCTGGTGGAAGATACGAGAGATTTGTTGTGGCAAAAAATGAAAACTGGGGAAAGAGTCCACAGTGAAGGAGCACAAATACTTAATAAATCTCATGGAAGATAATGCATTTCCTTTGCTTCCCCATTTCATTATACTGTCATCATATAACATAAATATAATAGCTGTCTTCTACACCTGGGCACCTTGTATTAATGGATGTTTTGCCCTAGAAATAGTTTGGCCCCTGATTTGATGCCAAATCTCTATGATCTTCTCTGAACTCAGTTCTTTCATTCCTACCAGATTGATCCTGTTTCTTACCAGGACTATGCAGAGACCTATTTCCCCAGTTGCTTTGTTTATTCACAAAAATGCCATGAGTGTAAGTTTCCAGTCCATGTGGTTAAAATGACCTGTATTTCAGTCACTTTATGTAGATCTATACTTGACACTTACTACAGTGAGTCCACACTCATGGCCAATGACAGAGTGTCTAAAGAAGTGGGGTTCATCTCATCTAACTTCTGACATCTCCAGTAAGCAGATGATTTCTCTCTGCTGATTTGATGGGCGCTCTGAAAAACTACTTTAGATGCAGACACTCGCATTGGCTAGCAGCCTGCCTTAGGCAGTTCCCAGAGGAAAACCTTTCCATCTCTTGCGCTCCACTCTACCTTCTGTTTGGTTCGTCTTCTGTTTGAGCTGGCTGCTCTGCCAGAAATCCTAGGAGAATAATATCGTTGGCCTAGTCCACAACATCAGCTGGCAAGGAAGAGTGACATGGGCAGGGAGTAGCAAGATATCACTGCTGACAGCCTTCTGTAGAAGAGCAGGTATTTCTTCACAGGCGGGCTTGCACTCCAAGTGCTGTTGTGACCTCCAGCCCCACTGAGGAGAGGCTCTTTATTACCAGAGAGGCTCTAAGGGACCGTTCCTGTCTGCTGTCACCCAGACCTGGATATTAACCAAGTGCTTGCAGAAGGAAGACTCATCTGCTTCAATTCTGGAGTGACTTTTGCCTAAGCAAGACTGGTCAAAATGGTGCAGAAAATTCAGATCAGAGGAAAAATCCTTCTGGCACAGACTTCTTCATTCTTTGTCACAGTTAAGGGACCTATCTTCAAAGGAGGCAGTGTCCCCCTGCACGCACAGGTCGCCTCCCCAGATAAATCCATCTCATTCAACAGCTTCAAAAGAAACTGCTATTTTAAGAACAGAAATGTCTCACCCCCTTTTACAACTTGATTTTTAAATTATTCTGATACTTGTTTGTCTATGTGCCAGACTAACAAGAGGCAAAAAGAATAAACACATCACTATAGTACCGAAAGAAGGTATTAACTCAAATGTACTTTAAAACAGGATAGGCTAGTCAGTACCTCAACTAAGATTTCCTACTGGATACTCCACCTTGTAACTACAGCAGCACATCCTCTCTGTAACAACGGGTGTGTATTTGTTTAACGCAACTCCTTGCTAGACCAAACAGCCAGTTCTGTGAGCATTTACACAATATAAAACAGGCAATTATTTTAAAATTTCGAGACACTGAAATGATCTTTCTAGAGCAACTGATTCTGCCCTAATCGTTCATCGCCATCTAAACAAACAAGAGGTGCAGCCAGAGCTTGCTGTGCTGTCAATGATATTCTGACACATTCGACTAACATCAGGTACTGTGTCCTGATTCACACCACTGCCAGCAATGGGGCTCTGCCTTCTGGCTCTGGCCCACTGAAACGTGCCAATTAATAATGGCCCAACCTCATCCCCTGCTTTTAACTCCTGCCTAGCTAAGTCCAAGTGTTTCCTCTGATCAGTTAGAAGACAAGTCTGGGGAAACAAGTTGTTTCTGCTTCTTGAAGGTCATCTGTTTCTGGCTTGAGCAAACCTACGCCATAGGTACAGCACGAAAATCCTGACCCAGCTCTTCACGCAGGCTGGTGTGGTTGGGCTCAAGACTTTAAAAGACTTCACAGGTGGACTTAAGCAACACAGGCTACATGCAAGCCCTCAGAGAAGAAAAATTCTGTAGGCTTCAGTGCTTGCTAAGAGAAAAATAATTAAAAGGCTTTATAATGTCCAGAGCTTCACAGAAGCAGACAACTGCCAAAGAGCTAGTTAGCTCAAATGGCCTCACAAAACTCCCTGTCTCTGTACTGTGACTGCTCAGCTAACCATGTCAGTGGTACAGCAACTCATATATGGTAATTTGTGGGATGGCAGTACACTGCTCATCTAAGTCCAGCCATTCTCTAAGAGCTACAACATTCAGATGAGCCTGAGGTGTTGCCTGAAGTAATCATGTCTCTCAGTGGGGAAGGCACAAGCGACAGCTCTATCTACTCTTTCAATTTTTACTTGGTTGCATGGAAATTTAGCTTTTCCCCTTGAACACAGGGGGATTCTAATCCTCAAAGCTTTAATCATTTCAGGTAAAAATGTTATCCACCCAGTATTCAGAGGTCATTTGGATTCACAGTCTGACTTGACCATGACAAAATAATAGATGAAAACTGGAATATTTGGATGATGACTCAACAGTGTGCAGAGTGGGGGTTGCTAATTATGGTGGAGAGGATATGTGCTAAAAATTCAGACACAGTGGGGTTTGCAGTATACCAGCGAGCTTTTGCATGCAAAGTCTGAGCAACTTGATAAACAACAGAAAGCTAGAAACTCATACAGGGTTGGTATATCTTTGGTTAAAAATACATGAACATACAACCTCGACCCAAGCCCTCACAATAATAAAACAAACTAAGCTTCTGTACATGGGCAGCTTTCAAGCTAGAGGAGATAAATAAATAAAAGAGAAGGAAAGAAATGAGTCAAGAATTAAAAGGAGCATCTAATAATAAAAGAGGAAATGAGGAAATACAGAATATGATCCTGAAATTTATGCTCACCTATGCCTCCTATGCCTTTCTTGCTTTCAGAATAAAATGGCAACCATCATCATTTTAAACAGATTAGAAATTCAATTGCTTTCCTAACTGAAACTGATGCAAGTGTGCAAGGCAGAGTGATCTTAAATGACTGAAATGACATTAAAAAATTCTGCAAACGATTTCCCTGCCTTTAAATTTTCAGAGTTTGTACAGCACTTCAGTGCTGTCCGTGGACTAAAAAAAAGGGTTCATGCTTTTGAGCCATGGATATTAAACAAGAAAGGCTCATATGTGGTTGAAGAGATCATGTTTTTTCTTCTCCAAGCTCTCCAGCGAGTGGATTCAGTATGCTCCTACTTGCTGTAGGTCTACTTGTGGGTGTGCTGATGGAAAAGCACTGGGTTTAAGCAGCATCCAAAATTCACAGAAAGCTGCATTCACACTGTCATCTCCTGTTAACCCGACTGCGGTCTCGAAGTTAGTGAAAGCAGGCTGAAGCGTGCACTGCCCTAAAGCTTGTACACACAAAGCACCACGTTCTGCCCCTCTCCCAGAACGCATGCACGCTCCCCTGGGCACCAGAGTTCATGCCGTGATGCCTTTTTTGGACTAAAGGGAAGGGAAACACACAGCACCAGAGAAGGAAAAACAGGAGGGAGGCAGGTGTGAGGGATGACAGGTTGGGGCGGTGTGTCCTCCCATAAACCCGTCAAGTGGTTTCTGCCAACTGCAGGCATACACGTGGCGCACCCCCGAGGCCCGCCACCGCCGNGCTGCGGGGCAGGCTGGAGAGCGGCCCGGGCCAGGGGCCGGGTGTTCCCGCTCGTCTCTGCCCGCCAGGCGCCGAGCCCGCGGGGCTGATGCAGGCTGGAGTGCCGCTGGGCAGGTCCCCTCCTGCCTCTCCCCCTGCCAGGCCGGCTGGAGAAGGCAATGAAACGCCCTTTTGCAGCAAATGTCTTTGCAAACCCCCAGCGCGCACCTTCCTCCCTGCACACCGCTTCCCGCCCCGCACACGCCTTCCCTGAAGGGCCACGAATAGCCGAGGGCCACATCCTGACTCTCCTTACACTCACACCAATGCACAGCCCTTCTGCCTCAAGCAGTTGGGGGACAGGAGGGCGCAGGTAGGAAAGGCGGCAGTTCCTGATACCTCAATGAGCGGTGTCTCTCCACCTGCTGATCCTTCCAGATCAAAATTCTCCTTCTGCCTTTAAAGGCCTGCAGGGAGGTAACTAGCAGCACCCCACAGATTTTGGGATGTGCTTCGCCTCAGTTTTGGGCCATGCATCTAACTGCACTGCTGCAAGAAGAAGAGGCGCAAGTTATGTAGCTGGAGAGAAAGCTGCATCCCTTCTGGCAAACCACGTACTCCGGTGTGCTGCTACGCACAACGGGCTGCAGTCCTCTGCTCAACATGGGCAGTTTGTGAGCTGAGCCTAGGAAAACTGCATGTGGGAAAAAGAGTTTGCAGGTGCCTCTTCTGCTGAGATCCCATTCAGCCTCTCCCCAGGGTCCTGAGGAATTTGATGCGTTTCCGAAAGTAACAAATGTTCTTGCAAGCAGTGGCTTTCAGGGCTGAGCACCAGAGGTCTCCCAGGCCTGGCTTGGACAGTTCCCACATGAGAGGATGTGGGGAGCGGAGAAAAAGGTTGGGGGCCTCTTTGCTGATTCTTTTTCTCTATGAACGCAAAATGAGGGAACTGGAGGCTCCAGGAGGTTCACCACTGTTCTCACAACTCCGTTCACTCCATAGTGCTCACTTGGCTCAGTTGGTAAACAAAACCCGATGGCACAAAACCCAGGACCAAGCTTTGCTTGATCTAGTCAACTATTCCTGGTTTAAACTTGTGCTTCCCAGTTTACACCTGTGCAAGACAAAGTATGACTCCATCCCAGGAGAGCAGGAAATATTCCCCACAATTCCCCATAAATTCCCAAACTGCTGCTAAACTTTGGGCTTCTCCCCTCACATCCACATGCAGTGATACTCCTTCAGCCTTGTAAGGGTTAGGACAATAGCAGCACTGAGCAATGCGTGATGATGATGAAATGTTCCATGGCAGGAGAATTAGGCTCTGCACAAACGCAACCCAAGGACGTCCACTGTTTTTTTTTCTGTGTGGTGCTCCCACCAGAATAGGTGCCAGGATGCTACACCTGCCATGCCTTGCCTGCTGACTGGGGAATGGTGCTGTAGTGACTGTGCAGTGAGGAACGAACTTGAAGGACTGGATTTGTTCAAGCTCTGGACTGGACCCCTGGAATATTGATATCGCCTTTTCCTTATCTCATGCAGTGCCTGCCATAATGTGCCTCGTGTGCCTTGTCTGGGGCCCTTGCTGTGCAAGCAGACCTCAGTGCAAATGGGTCTGTCACCTGCAGAAGGGCACCCAGCTTTCGGCTGCAGTCTGCCTGGCACGACCGCAAACAATACGGCGTAGAAAAAGCAGGGCACACGTTCCCTTCTTGAGGACATCTGCTAGGGGGACCCAGCTGTGCTACACATCCATTCAGCATTAAAGCAAAGACCAGCAGTGCTGAGGAAGCTACGAAAGCAAAGGCTTGGCTCACGTGTGTTTCATAGTAACCCTTGATATTTTGTCATTCCTGCCTAGGGCGCAGTACTGCTGGTTCTGAGAATATAGTATGCCAAATGACATTTGGCTGTGGTAGACCTGTTTTACAATGATGCTTCATACAAACCCACAGCTCTCAAACTGAAAAGGGGGAGGGCTTGCGAGAAATGAATCCTTCAGGAAGGGATGGCAGATGCTTTTCTAAGAATACACCACATGATAACACATAACACTCTTGCCAAAGGGGAAAGGCGAAAGGATATATATTGCCCTGCCCATCCTTCGAGGAGGTCTGATGAGAATATCATTGTGTACTCAGCTCATTTTTTTACCTGTTTTTAAGTTAATTTTTTGTTATCCATTTATAGCAGAGTCTTTACCTAATTGGCTATACTTAAATATTTTTTGGGGGATGCTGAATTTAGAGAAACTAAACTGAGATTCACCCCCTCCCTTTTACTTTCCCCCTTCTTTTGGGCTCGCAAGTTACAGCGGTCAGCAACTGTTGTTTCTTGTTACAATGGCAATCACAGCCCCAAGGACTAGATACAAGATTATAAACCTGGCCCTAAGGCAAGGTGAGGATGACCACACCATAAAAGTGAAGCATGTATATGTGGGTGTATTTCAGGGGAGGGGAGGGGAAAAGCTAGCAATGCTTTTAAGATTTGAGGCCCACTCTTTAATGTAAAAGGTTATGTTCTTCCTAGAAGGGGGGAACCTCATGAGTTACTTATAAAGCCCCAGGGTGCCAAACCCCAGAGTTACAGGAATATCTGCTCAGAAAGCTTGTAAAAAAGCTCCCTTTGCACCATTTTCCTGGGGCTAAATCTTGCTTTGGAATGTATGGCTTGTGTCTGTTAGTAAATCAAACGGGTCCAGGAACACTCCTGGGAAAACATCTCAGCCTCCAAAGCCAGGTGGCTGCACCCAAACTGCTTAACTGGAGCTGGTACTGGAGTGTCCTTGCTCTGCATGTGTGGGGCCCTTCGGTGAGGGCACCTGCCAGCTCACCCCTGCCCCGGGGTAATGGCTGGCTCCCCTCCTGCCAGCATGAGCTAACATCTGATCTTTGAATTTAAATACCTTACAACACTCAGGCACAGCTGCTGGAGAACTCGTACGGGTGCAGCCAAGGTATTCCTGAAGCCCAGAGCCATCCATTCCAGAAGCAAGTACCTTATGGCAAACACCCAAAACAGCGTCTGCTGCTCACACAGGCACGTAGCAGGGTTCCTTATGTCTCACCCATTCCTATGGCTGTGACTGATCCAGCAGGATTTACCTTATAAACACAGAGAGCTGCAGTGAAATTCTGGGCACCCAGGACTCCTCCTCTCTGAGCTCCCTCTGAGGTCCCCGACATGCCCAGATTTGCCTCATCCTTTAGAGAGCTCAGCCCTGCTTTAACCCCATCACATTCACTTGCCATGCCTGTCTGTCTCTGGAGGGAACTACATGTATCTGCCTCTGGAAGACATTCCGCTGCCCAAATTCAATATTGCTGATATTTCTCACAGCAATCATTCAATCGGCCCCTCCTTCAGCCCTTTCTATCAAAGCAAATGTGGCATTTTCATAGACTTTACTACTGCAGTCATTGCTTGGGGCCTTTGAGGTCTGAGTGAACCTCAAGTGCCTTGCCAGGCAACTATGCAGAAATAAATTTCAATTTCAAAGATTCATTCTGCTGATTTATTCCCTGAGCTGT
Organism: Balaeniceps rex; assembly: GCA_013401315.1. Classification (NCBI taxonomy): domain Eukaryota; kingdom Metazoa; phylum Chordata; class Aves; order Pelecaniformes; family Balaenicipitidae; genus Balaeniceps; species Balaeniceps rex. The sequence goes on from VYZW01006534.1 coordinate 32,583, forward strand.
CACTCCTCACAAGCTCAGCCATATCACAGATCACATGTTTAAGATTTAATTATCTTCACTGTACCTTAAATATACTATATATGGTGTGCCGGAAAGTCAAGACTCAGAAAGATTTAAACACAAACAAAATGTATGTGGTTGAAGAGAAAGCCTTGAGGAATTCTCCAGCCCTGTCTTGACTGTCAGGAGAGTTTTGTGCTAGATAGTATTTTAGGACATGTTTTCATCATCTGCTTTACCTGATCTCAGTCAGCATCGTCAAGAAAAGGCAGCGCCATCCAGGCTGCCCCCCTGGCTTCCAGCTGCACCACCCCACCCCCTTGTGCTGGCACTGGGATTAATTTGGCTATGGAATGAACTGTGGCAGGGAAAGGATTTAGCTTGCACAGCTGCACAAGGGCTAGTGCTGCTACAAGGGAGGGAGAGCCATGGGGTTAGGGATTTTGGGATGCAGGGAATGATTCTGCCCATTTTGGTACCAGTTGCTCTTCCATGAGGTCAGGCTGTCAGTAAAATCACACTCGCAGGATGGGGGCCCTTCCTTCTTCTCTGTGTGATGAGACAATTCAGGCATTGTGCAGTGTCTTCTCACTCAGACCACAGTAATAAATACAGTAAAACCCCACAAGTTTATGAGATTAAAAGATGGCGGTTTTGGCATGCATGAGGGAAATGCTGAGGTGGGAGGGCAACAGCCACTTTAGCTTAAGAGATAAGAACTGAGCCCTAGCAGTGGCACACACCTAACTGTTGGACTTGCTGCAGGCCAGTCCTCCCTTGGCAGGGAAGGCTTAGTACTGCCTTGTGTGAGGTTGCTGTCACAACAGGAATCTTTTAGCAGCTCAAAAGCAGCACAGCAGTGCCTACACAGAACGTGTGCCCACAGTGTAACAGCAGTGGTGGCCTTGTTGGTAAACAGTGCTGCTCCCTGAGGAGAATTTCCTCTTGGAGGCTGATGATTGCCAATGCACATTACAGCTGCCTGCAGCTGAAGAGCACAAGGACAAACTTTTTGTCATATCTTCACCAGAAGTCAAGCAACATGAAACATGATTTCCCACAAAGACATGTTGATTGTCTGGGCTTAACAATGTCCCTGAAATGAGCACAAACAGCTCAGAAGATAAGGTGCCATCAGCTAAGCCCTTCTCTTGACTGCTCTGCAAGGACTGGAGCTCTTGGTGGCATTGGGATTAAAGAACCGATCTGTCCTTGATAAAAAAATACCTTGGTATCTGTTCTCCCTTTCCTGCTAAATGGATGATGTTCGCTGTAGGCAGCCACTCTTGTAGAAAACTTCCAGCTATCAAGGGGGAAAAATGGCCAACGATTATGTAAACAACTATGGTAGGCATTTACACAGTTTGGAGTGTACAAACTCTAGCTGGCCTTTATGACATTTGCTATTAAACCAGGTTACTGGGCAAAAGCCTTGAAGAAACTATGGGCACTTAATCAAGATAACAAAGTGGATCCCAAGAGCAGCACATGCAGGTTAGCTAAAAATGTAGTTACTCCCTGAAAGCACAGAGCAAATGGGTTACCATGCACACGATGTGCATGTGGCTGCTGTCCATTTTAGTGCAAAGAGAAGGATGGGTGCGCAGCTGGGGCACCCAGGACACCACTCCGGGGCCTCACTGGCCCTGTGCATGAGCAAGAAGTGCAGGAAAGAGAACACAATAAATTGTGCAAATTGCAAGCAGCAATACTAAAAGCAAGAGGCAGGTGTGTTCCTCTTTAAGGTCAGCTGAAAGGCCTGGTAGTATGTGGGTGAATGAGGCCGGGGTCCTGCTTCAGAGAGGGTGCTGGGGAGGGAGAGACTGTGATTCACTTCAGGAGAGCGTTGGCTGACTGTGAGGAGGAGGCTGGCAGCCCTTGCTTCCCACCACGCTCACTCATGCAGCGTCTGCAGTCACGGGGCACAGAAAAGGGGGAAATGAAGGTAACGGGGTGGCTGCAAGAGGAGAGGGAGATCAAAGCTTCTTCCTTTCCCCCCTCTGCTTCTGGCCCCTCAGTTGGAGCTTCTGTGTCTTATTTCTGTTGTGTTTCTCAGTGCTTGTTTTCCCTAGAGGTCCACCTGCAAGGCCAGACCTCTGGGAGGAGAATCCCTTCCTCCCTGTCCCAAACAAGGACACCTGCTCTGCTAGAGATACTGAGCAACAGCGGCCAGCAGGCCAGGCCCACCATCCCTGCCATCCCTGTGCTACCTGGGGGTGCCATGGGTGCAACAGGGGCAGGTGGCTGCTCCTCGCCCTTTCTGCTGACACCGTCAGAGCAGCCACAAGTTTTACAAGTAACTTCACGAGCCAAGTTATTTAACCATTTCTGTCCTCCCAGCTGCATTTGCCACACAGGATGGCAGCATTTGATATCTCGAAAGATATTTTGTCGTAATCAAAGGCAAACTAGAGAAGATCGATGGTGGTAGTGGGGGGGGGTAATGCGCTGAAAACTATAGACAAGGCAAAAGTCTGAATAATGAGATGAGTGAGGAGGGTTATAGTGTGCAAGTGAAGAGGCATTGAGTCACATTGCAAGCTTGAACCATAAAATGATCTATACCTATTTCCCAGAAGGTGATTAGTTTGCATAATTCAGAAGTTTTATGAAGGGTGTTCATTGGAACTTGATGAATAATTAATTTTTTTTTGTTTCGTTGGCAAATTTGGAAAGTCAAGAGGACTCATTTCAATCAGACTGAAAGGAAAAAAAAAAGATTTTTTTGTGAATTGAAAAGTAAAACAATTAATAATTTGGAGGCTTCAAGTGAGGCATTTGTTCCTAAAAAATTTTAATGCTTCATTTTGATGTCGGATATTTAAATATGGTTTGAATATTTAAAAATAACAGGGATTTTTGAATGAAAATGTTGCTTTGAACAAGCAAAATCAAATAATTTAATTTGAAAAACATTGAGAACTATTTCACTGGAAATTCTGAAGGTTTTTTTTCTTGATATTAACGAATATGATCATACTGACCAAGCTCCTGAAATATATTAATATCTCCTATCCTGAACTTTTGGCTGCAGAAGTTCTTTTCAAAAACAAAAGCCCCATTCCCAGTCTCGACAGTTTATCATGCAAATCCAAACTTCTCAAGACTCCAGAGCCTGCAGCTCCACGTGTCTCCTGCTCCACAGTGGCCCAGGAACTCAACAAAACATTAATCAGTCACTGCAAAGTCACAGACAGAAACTATAGCTGCACTCTCTCCACAGCCTGCATTCGCTAGCTCAGTGTGTTATGACCTAATACACAGTCTACTATTAAATAGCTTGCAAATGAAATTATGCTGTTTCAGGACACAGTATTAAAAAAGCAACAACAAAAGCACTCTTACAGCTTTCGTAGTTAAATTCCTTCAAGTCAGGAATGGGCGGTGCTGTGGTTTCGTACCTATTGAAGGAATGGAGGAATGGGAATGAAGGGAGACCGAGTCCTGCCTAACCTGTCTAGCCCAAAGACCTTGGTACAGAAATACCATGTATTTTCATTGAACCTTGACCTCTGGCAATAACCCAACACAGTCTGATGTATCAGGCAGGTAATATTGCAGCAACACCACTTACAAGGCTGTGGTAGCAGAATTTGTTGATGCAGTTAGGTCCTTAGTGTAATGAGAACCAGGCCTTCTGCTTTACACTTTTTCTTTTACAAGACCTAAGTTGGTTGCTGACATTTGAAAATCATAAAAAGTGGGTTAATACAATGGCCATTTAAATGAGCAAACATAGCAAAAAACCTTAGGAAGTGAAACTTTCTCAAGAAAGCTCTGCTTAACTGCAGTTGCTCTTGCTGCAAAGGGTTCCCTTCACATCTTTCTCATTTCACCCAGTGCTGGTTCTAGGCAGAAAAAAAGACAAAATTACATTTTGCCAGTGTGTAAGACACCTTCGTTTTCTTTGCAAAAGACCCGATGATTTAAAAATGAAAAATGTTGTTGGTGGGGGCTTGAAAAAAGCTTTAGGAAAAGATGTACATGCATTTTCTCAAAAATTTCCCCTTTTCCTTCAACATTTCATCAAAATTATAAAATTCAAAACATTTCCTCCCTTTTTGCGTAGGGCTTGATTTTCATTGGACCGCATCCAACACATTTGTTTTCTTTGTATGCACCAGATATAATCTCACTGCTCTCTAAAAGAAAAATTCCCCAAGTGGTGTGTTACCCACAAGCCCATCCTCCTTTTTATACCCTCTTACTGACATTGCAGCCCTGTTTTATAATCTCTTTGCCCCCTAGAAACACATTTGCAAACCTTCTGGATTCTCCCCTTCATCTCTAGCACACATGCCAACCAAACTGCCCACTATCATACTTTCTGGTATCCGTTATCCCTGTGGCTAAAACATTAGGAACTCTTTTGGATGCTGGATCTGAATTTTAAAATGTAGGATTTCCTAGCTGGGTTTTCAGTTGATTATAGTGGGAGGAGGCAGCTGGAGCTGTCAAGAAGCACATTAGTTGGGTGCTCACTGCAATCAGAGGCTTTATAGCAGGCATTAATCAGTGCTCAACTCAAATAACCAGGAGAGCAAGCTGGCCACACTGACACATTCACGTTAATATTCTTTGAGTTGCTATAGATGCGATTGTCTAAGAATATAAGGAAGATAAAGCTTGTAGGGAGTTGTAATATCTGTCAGTAAACAAGTATAGTAAGAAAGAGCTTCTGAACAGAGAGGTAGAGGCTTGTCAGCTTTTTCAACATATCACTTTGGCTAACAAGACTCAGCCTCCCCTTGCACATCTGGCCCCTCTGACATTTCAGGGTTTTGTTTTCATACTTAGCCCTGGTAGGGACTTCAGGAAAGGGGAATTGCTAAGTCCTAGAAATGTGGTTTCAAGTACTTTGTAAACTAGGGAAGACAAAGGGAATTTGAGTTATCACTAATGCAAGGGTAAGGCTTTGTACATGAGATCAGATTCTGTGGTGAAGAGTGGGTTGAACAACAAATCCTGCAGCTGATACATTTTTGGAAGGTATAGGACGTGCTTTTAGTTTGCTGACTCACATGATGCCAGCCACAAACCCAGCGCTTGGCTATAGCATCCCATTTGCAGAGAGGTCTGGGTTATGGGGTGACAATTTTTTTTGCAACTGCTACACTTCAAAAACAAGAAGATTCTTGCAAAGTCTGGGATTTATTCTACAATCCTCCGCCAGAAATTCTTTACCTTTGTTTTCCAGAGCCTCCAGCCTATGATTCAACACATATTCTAATACAAACTCACAAGCCTTGCACACATCACTGTACACTTTCAGTAACATGTGGTGGCCCATGGACCAAAGGCAAACTGATCAAGCATACAACTTCCACATATCAGGGCATCAACCCTACAGATCTTAGACATGATTCCCAGGAATTCCTCTGACAAGCTCTGAATAAAGAATCTATAATAAAGCCACTACCCATTCCATGCTTTTTGTAGATAAAACTGCAAGGAAAGAGGCAACGAGAAGATGTGGGAAGCAGAAAAGCAAGGCGAGGTTATAGCAAAGAGGGATTCTGAAGTGGTCCCCATCCCTCAGTGCTGTGTTTCCATACCACCTTGCTCTGTCATGCAAATTTTAAAGAGCATTATTGATGGGGATGCAGGTGGTGCACTATGTGGTCTTTACTAAAATGTGTTTTCATTCATAAGTAGCTTCTGGGCAGGTTTTGTCTGGGAATATGCTTCATTCACAGCCTAACAGTGACATCTGAAAGCACTGAAAAGCTACATACACCCTTCACTGATCCAGCCACTCATATTTCTGCCCAAAACATCCTTTCCCCTCTTGGTATTCTCATTTCCCTATATCCATCTCATCAAGAGCCCTCTGAGATTTCCACACAGAAGCTGTTTCCCTAAGATGTCCAAGGCTTGTGGCTTCTGTTCCCAAACTCGGTGTGCTCCTGGGAAGAGATGCAAACCTGTGCTGTAGTTCTGAGATCCAGTCCCTGCACAGGCAAACCAGACAGAGTGTGGATGTGGTTGAATGTGACAAAATACCTTTAGAAGCCTTAGCCCATGATCGCTATTCACCTCAACTGCTGAAACATTCTCTTCTCTGGCCTTGACAAACTTTGGCTCACTGCTATGTATTCAAAATGTTACTGTGCATCTGTCAATTTGAACACCTTGTCATTTGCTTTGTGTCTGGCTGCTGGCTTCCCCCTTCTGCTATATTACTAAGTTTCCATCCTTCCTTTAATTTAATTTAATTTAATTTAATTTTCCAGCCCATCCCATTCTAACTATCAGCTCTCATTCACTTTTCAGAAATGGCCTCCAGACTTTGACTGGTGAACAAAGCTGATCTTCATTACCCACTTGTCATCAATTCAAAGAGGTGCTTTAGAGTGTGCTCCATGCCATCCCTTGGATTTGAACAGAACTTCCCACTGTGAGCTTAGGAAAATGCCTTTCCTTGTCAGGTGTCCCATCTTTCAAATATTTGGATTCTCTGTATGTCCACTAAGCTGGAGAACTATCTCCTTTATGTAAACTTCTTTCAGTCCTTTGCTTTATAAATGTTAAATACAAAGGTTTAACTCTAGGTTTTCCAGGAGTCCTGCTTTGATCTTGTAGTTTGAAATGCCATGAAATTTTTTTTTTTAAAACATCAGGGTCTTAATTAGCCCTGTGAAAACTGGGAGTAGGCTCTTAAGCTATATACCACACATGAATTACACTCCTCATCTGTACCCTTTAAAAGTATTTGTTATGCATCTCATTTTTGAGAACACCACTCATCGCATGTCTTCAGCAAAACTTTATGATTTATTCTTGTGTCCTTTGTTAAATGCAAACTGTTGTACTGTCAGAGCCAGAGGCTGTCAGAAATATGGCTACCTTTTGCTGTTTTTCCTTTTTGCAATGCTTTAAGAAATAAATGGAAGCAGAAGTAAAACCTTTCTCCAGTATTTCTCCGTGTCTCCACAGCCACAGCTCGCCACAGGGTATACTTAACTGCTTTACTTTTAGACTTGGGGGGGTTCCTTTGGTTCTTTTTTGCTTATTCCTGAAAACAGACTAGCTTTCAGTGTTCACTCTGGGATGAAGGTGTCTGCTTTATCCTGTGTTCACTCCCAAGTGACTGGCCTATTAACAAGAGATTTGTGGTGCTCTGCTTGGGAAAGCTCCTTCCTTAAAGGTAAGTCCTTAAACATCTGCCAAGATACTTCAGAGTTTCTGTTAAAATTCATCCTAAAACGTCTGCCTTGCCACAACCCGTCACAGGAAACTGGAGAAGAGTAAGGAAGCTGGTGTGTAAAGACCTTTTGCCTGTGTTGCTTCTCAGTCCTGTCTCTTTATTTCCTCTTATTTCTGTCTGTATCTCTTTCCATACAGTCTCAGATCTTACATTTTGACTGTAAGCTGCATAGGGCATGGGGAGGGTGCAATACATTCACACAGGCAGGGGTCCTGGTTGCTGCTGGGACATGTATGGACTATTCCAAATAACGTGTAGCAAACCCAGCCAGGTAAGGGGTACAACGCAGACCTTCAAGGCTAACTGAGAACTGAAAAGTTGGGAGGCAATTTTCCCTCTGTGTTAAGTAACTATAGATGCCCTGAAGTTCAGGAAAGCCTGTTGGATATAATTAACTTTACAGTAGGAGATACAAAGCCTAGACTTTAAAAAGGAAATACCAACAATTGTAGCACAAAGAAAAAGGACGTTCACACATCCACCCACACCTCAAATCCTTCTGGACAATCTGCTGGTCAGCAGAAGTGCACAAGAAGACCAACCCTGTGTGCCATGAAAAGTACTGGATGGAGAATTCCTCAGCTAGTGCTGTCCTCGCCTCTGCTGAGGCTGGACTGGGGGCACACACTTAAGACTAGAGAGCAGCATCTGTAAATCCAGGTTAGAATGGATTTCTGAGAGACTTAAAAATCAGTGGTTTTGTGATGTGAATTGTGGTTCCTTCAAGAACCAAGACTGATCCACCAAACTTGGTCATATCTAGCCCTCTACTTACACTAATCAGGTTTTAGTCCTTTAATGGTAATGAAACAATATTTTTCCAGTCACTGTGTTATTTCCTTTTCTCTTTACCTATTGTTTTGTAGAAAAGATTTTTTCTTCAGCCATACCACTTAGAGGTCTGGATTTTTTTTTCAAATGACAGTGCATTTCAAAACCCCAATAGGTTTGTGGCAAACTAACATGGTAAAAACGTGAACTGTTTAACATAATAAGACATGATCTCACATTCTGAGTTTAACAAAATATCCTGAAACCAGATACTTATGCAAATTATAAGCTTCTCTTCTCCCCATTACATCTCAAGCAATTCATCAAGCAAGTTCCTGTCACAGAAGAAAAAAACATGGGCAGCATGAGAGAGGCTTTAAAGTGTGAAAATAATTTTGTGAATAAAAACATTTTGCAATGGGAATTCTGACAGGGTGTCAGCAAGAAGGTTTGTCCTAACAAGCATTCAATGAAGAAAAACAATTCAAATCACTAAAATGTGAGCAACTAACCCAAAATGAGAAAGAAACATGAGAAAACTAGTTATTTAACTTAGTAGCAATCTGACTAATCACGGTAGTGTAGTCCAGTGTTCAGTGTAAATTACGTGTCCCTCTCTGAGCTAAGTTCAAAGAGGCTGTGAGACCCAAACCACTCCTAAGCTGATTCCTCAGTTTAAGGCTCTGCAGCTTAGCTCTGCAAAGCCCTCAGTCCCCTCCCCTGCTCTGACACTTTGCTATGGTAGCATATGTAGAGTATAAAG